>LQNS02277221.1:4618358-4646944 GCA_001587735.2 Parhyale hawaiensis | reverse complement strand
TCAGTATTAGATAGGGGAAAATAAGGCTTCGGACAGCGGACGGACGGACGGACTGACAGACAGCTCTCTTACTATAGTATAGATTTAAGGAACACCATGTCATCTTTGTTAGCACTGTATCATATTCCGTGGAAAACATAAACTCGTGGGTTGTAGCTTGAATTCCCCTGGTGTATGAAATTAGAAGCAACCCGTGTTCCGTTACTTTCTGGTAGAAGGGTAGTGCTTTTATTTTTGGACTCATGGGCGTGAATCGCAACCTCATCCGGGTGAGTGAGGCGGAGTGCCAGCTCCTGCTACTCTCCACTGCGACATTATTGACCTCATACATTGCTGGACGTAGCGCAATATTCTCATACTCTAAACGCGCATGTTAATTCATTTGCGGCCCAGTGTATAGTGGACCTCTGCTTCCTCCTTAGTTAAGTCTGCTTGAGATTCATACCTAAGCACCACTTTGGAATTAAAAACGTTCTTTTCGTCAGTTGACAGATTTAGAGTAACCGTTGCCAAAGAAAAGCGTCTATAATGAAAGTGCTCTACTTATATCATTATTATTTCTTCGCTATTTCCTGACTTTCATACAGTCCACGCAGTGACACGCAAACGTCTTTGCTAAACAAGGAAAACTTAACCCAATGTGATAATGCCAAAAACATTATTTTGATCTGAAGCACATGTTTAGTCTTCAGCAAATAATATCTTTCATTTATACAGTAGAATGAAAACTATATATAGTATACATAACACAGTTTTAAATCGCCTTCCTCTCTCTTTTTTACAGCAAACTTGATTTTTCTTCATTTTAGGGTGCTCTCCATTGCATGGGTGATTCTCAGTCATCAGTATGCCTATCTTTCAGGCAGGGGCAGCAATCCCATCACTATGTTGGAGGTAAGATAATTTCAGTGAGATAATTTTTAAATTTATTCGTGTTTCCGTTTCTGTTATAACAAACCAGAGCGTTTACATATTTTTTACTAGATGCAATAGCAGCGCCAAGAGGGTACTCGGAGTGGCCTGAACCCCCTCAATAATAAGCCGAGCCTGCTCAGCCCCAACATTGCTACCATGTAACCAAGATACTCTTACAGTATGTTCTGTGAAGTCCCTCCACATTTTACTCCAGCCCCACCCCCTCCTTCTCTCTGCTCCCGCAATGCAAGTTCCCTGGCGCTGCCACTAGTAACTGTTAGAACAAGTGTTGATTTGACGTATTGTTTGTACTGATATCGGTAATTAATACCATTGCATTACCTTAATTGTCTGCTGTGAAGAATTTGAACATGTGTTTTGAATAAAAAATATTTCCAGTCTTTTCCAGCTAAGAAAGGGTTTCTAAACCAGGGGTGCTGGTACCCCTTGGACGTGCAAATTAACTTTACAATAGATCAATGATAGCAATATAAAAGTACCTAATAATCCTACATCTTATTTTTTATTGATTAGTCTTATTATTAAGATAAGTTTATATTGTGTCTCATCGAAGCTAAAAAGAAACGTTTTGTAATCGAGTTCGCATACTAATTACATTACAAATCGGTGGCACCTCAGCTAATGTGTCTTCCGTTAACTTTACTACGGACAAGAAACGTTGCAAAAAGGATGTAACAGAAACATGCGATGCCTACGTATCAGTTCATTTTATCCTATGCACAAATGAGTGCATGTTTTAGAACAGGGAGATTTTTGAGTGATTTTTGTACCGGTCTTTGCCAGTAGGATGAACCATAGTGAGAAGTACATGGGGTGCAGATCACACGATGATGGTAGCCGAAAATCTTTTTTAGTTCAGAAAAGCAATTGGTTATGCACCAGCTTTGGGGCCTCTTGGTGGTTTTTGGAAAAAAACATTGGACAAGAAAGCCCTGTAAGCAATCAAAATCGGGAAGAAAAACGCCACCCTAGAATACGGTTCATCTCTTTTGATTCCGAGAAAACGGAAAGATCTAGAGTGTCTCGAGATCAGATATCCAGATATCATACTCCACTGAAATTCGACGCGTGCAGGACTTAAACTCGCCGATCACGAGAACTTTTCCACCTTCAAGTGTACTCAATTCAACAGAGGTTCGAGTACTTCACGCTAATCTATGTATGGAAAATTATAGGACGAATTACTATCAATGTCAGTGAATGGATGCTTGCTCAATACAGAAAGTCCTCGTTCTAGGCCAAAGATCCGTGCATGAATCAGTAGAACTAGGAAGTGGTTCTCAACAAAACCTCTGGTGCGTGTTGCCATCAGACTGCCGGTGTCGTGGGTGTTACCCCACATCCAACTCGACTCACGCGTTACAGGGGCCACACTAGGCATTCATCCTCGCAACTTGACGTTAGGATGCGCAGCTTGTATGTCTTCGAACAGAAAAAATTGTTTCTAACAACAGACAAGTTGCGCCTGCGCGGTGAAAGATTTTCTACGGGCAACCAGCTGGTCGTACGGCCGCGGAAATTGAATTCGTCTGTACAGTGTGATTCTTGGAGGTTATTTAAAACGCTTTTTATATTTGTGAAGCACCCTCCAGACTACCGCAACAATCTGTTCACACTATTGCGATTTTGCTCATGGCTGCGAATATTCGTCGTCAAATCGCAGCTTAATTTGAACGTTTTCGCATGCATCTGACTTGCTGCATAGCTATTTTCATGCGGTTTAGGTTGCGAACAAAGCAGATTCACCCGCAAAAGGAATAAATTAGGCGTTTCATACGGTTTTCTTGCTTCTCTATAGACATTTTTAAAAGTTTTTAAGCTTCTTTGAGTTCTATTTTATTTCAAATTTGACGAAAAAATGAAAACTTCACTACAATTGGGGCACTTGTGAGGAATACTGAGTTCAAGCGAGACCATCGAGAAGGAGCTCTACCTTGACGGCCTCGGTTCAAGTGAGTTGACGGCAAACATTTTATCGACGTTTTGTGCTCACAGTTGTGTTTGCGTTACGCATGGGGAACAGAAAATTATCGAATTGCTTTTACTTGGCAATCATTTTTGGAGTTGCTCTTCAAGCCAATCGTTTGAATGTGTTGCTATGCCCTCGAAAATGCGACCGCGTGGTAACGAAAAGTGTGAAAATGTCAACCCAAGCTCAGTTGGCAGTACGCGCATTGCCATAGAACGTCAAGCAGTATCAGCATTTGTGCACGTCGTGCATCCTGATGCTCAAGGGAATACATACATAGCAGGGCTGTCTAGCGTCCTGCAGCAGTTTAGTTCTTAACCTCTTCGAATCAAGACGTTGTACTCATCGCTGTTTACATATTCGCCTTTGAGTCGCACCTTTGAGCTTGATAGTACCGTACGCCTATAATTCTACCGCATACATTAACAATGATTGAAAGTGAATCATCCTATGTCTAGAATAGTTGTATCGATCCTAGAAGTAAAACAAGTCGAATGTCGTACGAATTTAAAGAAGCATCAATTGTTGTTTAGTGACTAAAATTGCTGCTTCTTTGGGTCAAGGAGCGTGAGAAACGATGCAGACCATCTACACGTATAAATTGCCAAGCGTCGCTACAATGCACGGAGCAGCAGTGCAGACGCTGCTGTGAGATTTTCGCTGCGTTCTGCCAAATCGTGCTGGCGTTTTTCGCACTTATGAGCGGTAGTCTTGAGGGGACTAGGCATGGCGGACGAGTAGCTGCCCGTCACTAGTGTGTCACCTACAGTCGTGCCGATACACAACTAACTGTGGATGTCTCATCATGTCTGAGTGAGGTGCGCGCTGCACGTACGAATGTCAAGGTGAGGCCCCTGCATGAGGTACTACGTACAACAACCTCAACAGTTGTAGAGCTCTGAGCTGGGTAAAACCACATTTGTGCACAAACATTGCCTTTGCTTGCAAGTATTGTGATCAATTGATAAACAAAATGTGAAGAGTATAACCCATGGCTGATGTATATATTCCCTCTAGTAGGATTTTCACAATTTATCCAGAAACAAACAGCCGAATTAGAGCTCCGCCAGCAATGTTAATGAGTGAAGTTTCTGCTCATTTCGCCGAGATTGCGTCACATTTATCCCTTACCAGCTGGAACCTGTAAAAATTCACCAGAACAAAAGCAGTGTTCTTGAGTGATATCTCAGATCCAATTTTCCCTGGTGAAAGCGTCAGGGCCATACTAAGTAGCTAATTAACAAAAGACGAACAGAATCATAATATAGATTGCTAATTGAAACGGTGCTACATCGGAACTCGTAGCAACACGGCCTAGACTCTAGAGTCTTTCACTACATTTCTCTCTCTGTCCTCTGATTACCAACTAAGAAAATGGAAGAAAAAGAGCAATTTTGATGGAATACATTAAGACTGTATGTTCATTGATTTTCAAATTATTAAATCGAAAAAATCTTTAAATTATAATAAACGTTGCATAACTTAAAGTCTACTTAGTAATTCCGAAATACATTTTAATAAAATCCAGTAATTAAACCGTGTTCGGTTTACCTATCCTAACCAAACTGTACCTATAGCCTGGCCAAACCTAGGCTGGCCTAGAGGGGGGGGCAAATTTTTTTACTCATCTGCCACATGGACTTCTGAAAATTAACGATCGGGCGGGACCAGCAGCAATTGTCAGTAGCCGCGCTGGCCCCCACTGTGGCGGATGGGACCATCATGGCTCTACCGAATTGAAGCAAAACACAAACATTTTGCTGCAGATATGAAAATTTTGATTAGGTTGTAGAATTAATAAGCGCTTAAAACGAGTTAGTTTACCGAAGACAATTATAAGAATCCAAAATCTTCAGCGGGCCAGATTAAAAGACTAGGAGTTGGATGTGGCCCGCCGGCCGTGGTTAGCCCACTCATGGTCTAGACTCTTCTAATCGGACCTAGCCTGGCTTAACCAAATAGAACAAAACGTAATCTAACCAAACCTAATCCAAGCTAACCTAATGTAGCGTTTTTAATGGAACTTAGTATATCATATGCATACCTATTTTATTCTTACCTAATGCAAAATAGCCTACCTAATCTAACTCAATGTAACATAATTTATAGCAAATGTCACTAGTTCTAACCAAATATTTTCTAATTTCTCCTAATCTAACTTAACATAACCTAACCAAATATTGCTAATGAAACCTTCGTTTACCACACCTAATCTTTTCTTAGGAGCTTTTACAGCCCACATTCAAATGGTAGCTTACATTCTATATATGATAATATAATTCAATTTACAAATTACAATGTACTTCAAAATAAACCAAGTGAGCTTTCAAAGACTCATCAAGAGACAAGCGGCAATTATTTCCGTGTCCTTTTTTTTCATCCGGGCCACTTTTCCTACTTGGGCTTATTTTCCTACCGGAGCTTTTCTCCTCCCTGTTTTTTTCCGATCTCCTCTTTGATATGTATGGAAATCTCCCGCACTCTTGGAAGCTCCATGTAGTTTTCAAAGTGTTATTTGACTCTAAAGTGCGGGAGTCAGAATTGTCAAACTTTTCTAACATAATCACCAACTCGTAAAGAATTTTACTATAAATATCAGCCGCGTCAACAAAATATTCAATCATGGGATGCAATATAAAAAAAGCCGTGAGTCCCTATCTATATAATAAACGGTTATACATACATAGCCATATAAATGCTACTTGACAGCTATAATTAGTAGACTAGATGTCTCTGGTTCTCTGCTTTACGTAGCAATCGGGGGCAATGTACTTCACTCATATAGGGCGGAGGACTAGTTATTTATCATTCTTTTCTTCTTCATAATTCACGTTCTACAAACAATATCAACAGCAAAATTTCATGTTTCCCTTCTGAACGGGCTGATACTTACATTTCAATTGCATTATGGTGCTTCCTTCTGTTTTCGGTAATTCAACGATTGATGAAATTTACAGACGCTGGATATTTCTTCTACAATTACTGAGTAAAAAGAAGCTGTTAAGAGTTCAATGACTAATTGCAACAGGTGCAGGGTCATTTCAGGCATTTCTCAAACGTGCCAACTTTAGAACGAGCTGCCAAAAGCTATGGCCTTCATGCAGCTTCTGTGTTGCTAGAACGAAATTTCTACAATCACAGGGTATTGTAATACCCGTCATATAACTCTTATAACTTTGAGAACGATCCGATTTTATTTTACTCGTCAAGAAAAAACTTTCACGGCGTTTCCACCCGCTGTATGTCTCGCTACAGATAACGCAAGGCTGGGCATTCCAAATTGTGTGGAGCGGCTACAAGGCAGTGGACACATTCTTCACGGTGGGTGGCATGCTCACGATGATGGTTCTGATGAGGACAGATTTTTGTTTAGAAACACCGAGCCAATCACGACGGAAGCACCCGACATCACTGGAACCACAGAGGAAGAAAGACACGACCGTTCCAAGCGTGAGTTTGCAAGAACTGGGACCCTCAGCTTCTCAATACGAAGAAGAGGACGATCTACTTATTGCCAAAGACAGTGACTGGGCTTTAATCAAGCGGCAGGGAGTTCTGAAGACTCTCGGTGTCTTTTTTTCAAGATATTTCTCCTATATTTTCCACCGAATTATCAGGTACAGTATCTTCTTTCCCGCCCTCAGCCATTACTACGATAAGAAGATGAAAGTTGACACTTTTTCTGTATAACAGTTGAACGAAAGAAATTACTGGGTTGGATAATGTACAGACAATGCTTGAACTACAACGAAGCTTTTAGATCTAACATCGTATAGTAATAGAAAATTCCATTAACGCTAACATGCTCTTTACGGAACATGCTCTTTACGGTATATGTACCAAGCTGATGTACATATACCGAGGACGGTTGCATGGAAGCAATTCTAGAGTAAATAATTTAAATTCAAATTTCCGCAATAAAGAAACAGGCATGTCGGAAGATAAGGTCTTAGACTGAACGCTTCCAAAGCCATTACGCAATGCACAGTTCTGACTAAGGCTACACCAGCTACTGGCAATAGCTGATATGCGATCATATCAGCTTTGCATTTAACATTACATCAAGAATAGATCGGAAACTCATTCTATGAAGCATATCGAGAACAACGTTGAAATGACCAAACTAATAACGATTGCACTAGGTGCAATAGATGTATCGATACAATAATAGTGTCGAAATTGCAGTGTATCTACTGCAACAAGTCGACTACAGCGCGTCCCAGTGCTTGATGCGTCCAGTATGAAACAAAGACGACATAGTGCACGCTTAACTAGGCACTGAAACTTGATCTAAGCAAAACCCACTTCACTCGACTTGTCCGGAAAAGCAAACCTGAACTTTAGTTTCGTCACTTGAATCGTGTTGCAGGTTTTAGAAGCAACCAAGTAAGTAAGACTAATTTCATAGAAGTCTCATATGCACTGATTAAAATTCCGTGACTGAAACTTGAATCAGAGAGTCAAAGCCACGGCCCATGTCTGAAGGTGCGGATAAGTCAAGTCTGAGAGTCTTCATTTCGCTGCCCAATCAAACGGGGCTATGCCCATAATCGCTAGTCAGCAGACTGGAGTAGAGAATTTTACGTGATTTGCATTAGGATTTTTGACTAAGTTAATAAATGGTATATATAATAATTATGCTGAACGTATAGGTACAGACGCTACTGGCTATCAACAACAATAATAAAATTTGCTGCAATTTCAACTCTTGAATAAAAAGTTTTTACGGCATTATAGAATCCTTCACTAATTTACTCAGCGACTTCTCCTAGTGTTACAACTCTTAAGTGTTCCTCAGGAATTTGTGGTGAAATTATAACTACAAAAAAAAAATTATTACCAAATTTTGTTTTCAGACTTAGTGGTTAGTTTCACTGAATCAGAACGCATGACATCGTGAAGTTTGTCTTTTAGTGTATTAAACTATGGTACATTCTAATAGTGTTTACCTGTAGTCTCTGGTGTAAGATAAGTGCTTTATGTTTCACACAAAATCAAAACGAGTTGGTAATTATAATTTTTTCACAGGATATTCCCTACAGTCCTGCTGATAGTGATGCTGTGTGCTGGACCGTCGACGTATTTCGTGCACGGCGCCTACAGGCGAGTGTTTGAGAAAAATTACCTGGACGTCTGTCGCCAGCAGTGGTGGGTGGACCTCACCTTCGCCGCAAATATCCTCACTATACCTATTGGCTTCCAGGGCGGGGCGGATGAGGAGCCTACGGTTTACAAAGGAGTGAGTGAACGGAGGCGTAAACTGATGTACGTTTATTCCTATCAAGCTCATACATGCATTGCGCACACAGCCCCTTCAAAGCAGACTACTCCAAATATTTAAAATAGGTCTTTTCTCAGCTCCTCAGTCTACATTTTCTTCGGAGGTGTTGGAAGTTCAAAGAAATTATTGAAAATTAGGAATTATTTGCCAACTTTCGAAAGATAATACTGTTCGATAGTAGTAAAATGTTGAGAGTGCTGCCTACATTATCCAACGATGACATTTTGCTGTGTTGTACAGCGATATTTACAAACCACCATCTTGGACTGGTAGTTTGTTCTGTCTTTAACAGAACTTTTGGCTGCCCCAGAGGCTGATTTACGGTCTCGGTTTTGTGGCCCAGCAATCTGCTGCAGGAAAATGCACCTTTTCCTAGAACTATACTGAAACAAGGTACCCGTGATGCAGGTCAGGCCGCTCTCCCAAAGTATCGCAACTGAACTTCCTTCCTCACATAAATAACTCATATCTGCAGCTCACTCGAATCTCTGATATCTATTTACCGCTGCGCCCCAGAAAGATCTTGTAGTGCTCGATCGCTAGGCGCCGCTTGCAACTCATTTTAGACTAGATAGTGCGTAAAAAACACATACAAGAACACGAACTTGGAGCTGAATCAACATAGAATAGAATAGATTTTCAATTTCTCTTGCAGTGTGTCGGAACGACCTGGTACCTCGGCGTGGACTTCCAGGCGTACGCAATAGCACCGTTCTTGCTGTTGCCGGTGAAGCTGTTCGGCAAGTTTCGTAAGTGTTGAGAACTCCATACTCCATACTCTGAGAGTGCAAACCTCCGCCAAGCAAGGCAGCGGTAACGACAAAATTAAAATCATCCCTGAAATCCTGATTATCTTTGTGTTAATGCCAAAAATTGATCACTCGTGCCCTTTGATAATATAAACAGTGTACGTAATTTCCTTGGAGATCCGTTCTAAGCTTTTTGAGTTATTGCGCTAACAAACATTTTAACAAACATGGGTCAAACACACAATTGGACAGACCGATCATCACCGAAATTTAATCAATTTTGTCTTTTAACATGACTAACAACTGATAAAAATTTCATAAAGATCCATCCATGATTTTCGAGTTATTGCGTTGACTAACATTTCAAAAACATTAGTCAAACACACAAACGGACCAACTGATCATCACTAAAATTTCATCAATTATTTCTGTCAACATGACTAACAATTCCTGAAAATCTCATAAAAATCCATCCATAATTTTTGAGTTATTGCGCTGACAAACATTCTAACAAAATTACTCATGCACACAAACGGACCTACCGATCATCACCAAAATTTAATCAATCATGTCTTTTAACATTCCTAACAATTCCTGAAAATTTCATAAAGATCTGTACATGTTTTTTTTAAATTATTGCTCTAAAAAACATAAAATCAAACACAGCAACAATCCAACGAACCAACAGACCTTCACAAAAATTTGATCATTTGCTCTCTGTAATTAACCAACAACTTATGTAAATTTCATGAAAATCCGTTCCTTACTTTTTAAGTTATGGCACTACCGAAAAATAGGCAGACACACAAACGGACGTAGAGGTCTTCACCAAATGTTAATCATCTGTTCCTCCCAACATGCGTAACAGTCCCTGTAAATTTCGTGAAAAACTGTCCATAATTTTTGAGTTATCTTGATGACAGATTGACAGAATAACAGAGAGATCCGATGAAAACATAACCTCCTTTGCGGAGGTAGTTAAACACTCGCTTGGCTGGTGGACGCGATAGGATCCACCCCTGGCGCACACGCTAAAAACCTTCAAATTGAGCTTTGCTGCATACCTTTGAAAAGAGCTCGATGAGCTGCACCAGCTGCGAGCCATCTAAAGGAGGTAGGGGTTAGTGGGATTTAATGAGTGGGGTTAGAAGTTTCGGCCAATGCCGCGCTTGGAACAGGCGGAAACTTACGTGCCCAGAATGGTCAAATTACACCGCCGATGGAACGCTTGGAGACGATAGTGTACAGTGTTTTTTTTTTTCGTAACTCTTTTATTATTCGCCGTAGGAAACAAAAATTATACCATTGGATATGGGAGGACTTTTCCTATAAGGAAACACTAAAAAATAGGTATAAATTTAATGCAGCAAGTCATATACCATCTAGAGATATCTAGAAAATCGGCGTATTCTGATTCATAGGGTTGTTTTGGTCATAACTCTTTCATTATTCGTTGTTGAGAAAAACTGTTGTTACCGTTGGATGCAAGAGGATTTTTTTCTATTAGGAACCACTAAAAAATTTATTCAAGTTCAATAGTAAAGGAATGACCAGCAATCTCCCAGAGACGGTAGGGTTAAAAATCTGCAGCCTTTACTCGGTAATTATGGGAGAAGTATTGAGCCGATCAAAAAAATGAAAAGCCCAACAGATAGAGCAAAATTTTCTTTAGAAAATACAGTCAATTCGAAGCATCTAGCACTAATAATAAATACACGGCAAGCTAGAGAGTTGACCCTCCATCTGCAGTAAATTTTGGAATATTATGTTACAGGTGAGGGTTAAATAGGCTTCTTGAAGTCGGTTGATCGTTACGGATGCTTGATTAAGTTTAGGAGTCATCCACTGACCGACGTGGCTTGCCATGTTCGAGACTGCAGACCAGAGCACTGACCTTGATCCAATGACTAAAGTTTCAGATGTTAACGCCTCCTCATAGAACAAAAGTCACGGGTAGTCGTTGTTTTTAGTACTCCGTGCCATCAGATCGAGTTTTCCTAGGCAATGGGTCTACCAAATATCGCTTCACAGTGGCAACATGGCAGGCGATGGGGCGTGCTATCATTTCAGAAGGAATTTCTCAAGTCGTATCTCTCACTATGGTAGCTTCTAAGCATCAGTAAGACTCTTGCGTCTATCCATTCCAACGAAATCTATCAACAACGATTTTCATGGCACATCCGAAATAATAGAACGTGTAATAACTCGTCCAGGTAGACACCGGTCACAACGAAGACAGGCGAAAAATGCGGTGAAAGTAGAACTCTAACACAAAAACTACAATAACAAAATAAGATGAAACGCTAAATTAATTGGTGAAGCTTATATAGCGGGGCAAAGGGTGCATTTGTTTTATCTCACAGCTTTACTGACTACTGAACTTTAGGCATGATTGCCGACATCGAAGAAAAAATATAAAGGTTGGATGAAGTCAGAAGAATCGGTAGAAAACTACCCAAGAGCCTGGCACGTGGTGTTTGTAAGCCTAATGACATTTCCGTTCGTCTTTATGTGATTGTTTGCAAATGTTCTTACTTCAAGGAAATTAGTTTTAATAATTAGTACATTTTTGTAGCCTATGGTATTGAAGCTTGTGCATTTAGCGCGTTGATGTTACGAACTGATCCGCTCTTTTGGTCTCTAAATAACTCACAGCAACAACACAGCTACCCATTGTCTTGTGCTAGACTACTCGACTACTGAAACTGACCCTTCTCTTTGTCTCTGCTCCGCTACTCAGAGCTGCTGTACACCGCAACGGTTGCGTTGATATTTTGTCTCGTCTGTGGGATCGTCGTACTGGCTCAGGACCTGCCGGCTGCAGCCCTACTGTCATCAGAGTGAGTAGCATGAGTCTGAGTAAAGCTCTACTAAGGGCCCGTTCGATTAGGTCGTTAAAGTCGATTTAAAACAAACCTCCTTGATTTGACTCGTCCTGAATGCAGACAGGAAGTTCAGCTTCGCGTCACTTTGAATCGTGTTGCGGGCGCTGGAGAATGCCTTATGATATTGAGCTGTTTGAAATCTCCAGTTTATGGTGCACGACTAAGTTCATGGACGTCTCGCGTCCATAATTAAGTCAACGCCTGAAACTTGAATCGATAAGTCGAAGACAACGCACCTGTTTGATGATTCGCACAAGTCAAACTTCAGTGAACCTATTTCGCTTCAAAATCGGATTCCCCTAAAGTGTTTGGGATGAACCTTGATTCTAAAAATTATAAACCTCTCAGTTTCCTTATAATCTGCAAGACAAAGAGTTTGCGCGGTTTTAGGTACCTACTGTATTTCCTAAAAATGGCTCATGTTCCCCATACCCTATAGGAAATTGATGTTTCTTATACCATGCACTTCTCTGCTGCAGCGGACCCGCAGCCCTGGAGTACACGTCCTGGTTTTACCTGATGCCTTACACTCGCTTCGCACCTTACTTTGTGGGTGCCTTCTGCGCGCTGTTCCTCATAGACTACAGCGCAAATAGGGAAGTATGTATGAATGTTAACATATAATTTAGTATTTTTTGCATAACAGAGCGAGTAAATGCCAGGTAAAAACTGAGAGTACAATTTCAATGATTTCTGTTTTTTTTTTTTTGTTTATGTTATTTTGCTGCTGTGAGTGATACTCTTCTGGAGCTTGCAATGCTCAACAGATAATAAAAGAAAACATTTGCAGTTAGAGGGGTATAAACGCCCTCAGAATTAATTGGTATCATGTGCTCACTGAATGTTTACCACACAATTTTTTATCAGCAGCAACAATAATTGAATGAAATAAGTAGGGCCTTACAGTAAATTGGTATCACCAGATGGCTGTTGCATGACTACAATCATGCTGGTGTCAAGGACAATAATTCCTGAAATAGACACACGTTACCCCTCACTACTGAAATCGTACAAACAAATGTTGCAGATTTTTGAACATGCTCATACATTGAGTCAGAGTCATCCTGCAATGAATGAACTATTCATACTATTTCCAGGGCTTTTACTACCCTTTAGTTTATGCTCAGAACTATTTCCTACCATCAGCACCATTAATAATGAGAGTAACGATCTCCACAATATTTGTGCACATGCATTTGGCTCCATAATATTAGCTAGGGGCTGTGAATTGAGACGCGTTCAGCGGGAAAGAGATCGTGAATTGAAACTTGCTTCAATTTTAGTAGTATATTTACAGGTATTAATTGGGAAACGACCAATTCCCCCACGCAGATGTCAGGGGTAATTACTTGCCTTTAATATAATCGTCGCAAAACATAAGCCAGGTAAGATCTGTGGCTGATCTCGTTGATAAACAGTTGGTAATAGCTAACGCCATTAAGCATCACGTTTGTGACACCGGATGTACGACCGACTCAGTAACGTACAATAATCGTACTAAGCACTTGACATGACTATCACGCTCGCGTCGATGAAGTGAACTTAATACTCAGAGGCGTACAATTATCGGAGATAAACTGGCACTCGGGAATTGCAATTAACCAAAACATCAGCCACTGTAACAAGTAAGAACACGACTTAAGACGCGCGGTAATAATGTCTTGAAGTAAGAACAAGAACTGAAGCAGGTTGTGGAAGGGATAGCAGGTAGGAGACAGAAAATAAGCGCATCACAAGACTCACAATGTTAGCTTCGCTGGCTGTAGTTACAAGCTGTCGAAGAAGTGAACACCGCGAAACTTCGGAACTAAAGGAGTGAACCGGCCACCGAAGATAAGGGGGGGGAGGGTATTGGGGAAGGGAAGACCGGAGAACAACAGACACCGTAGTCTGTAGTGAGTTTTGAAAGAAACAATATAACGGTCTCCTCACGCCTTAAGAACGGAGTTCCATTTGTTCGTTTGGAAGACAAAGGTGGGGCACTGCACGAGACATGAATATTTCCAGTAGCGGCGTCATCTAGAAAATGAAAAACACAGCGTGCCGACTGGTCAGCACGCTCAGCACACGTGCCTGTAAAACAGTTCCAATAATACCGCACGTGATGCAGACTGGATTGAAATTCACGTGCCGCCATCAAAACTCAATTTACTAGCGCACGTGATTCAAAAACCAATAAAAGTAACGAAAGGCGTCACTGCATTTGTACATCTTACACAAACACAACATGAAATTTCGTTGTGGGAGCTCGCTGTTAGTGTCTGTTCAGATTAATCCCCCCTCCCAAAAAAAAAAAAATAATTATTTGTTGAAGCCAGTCTGACGCCATGCCATTAATACTTAACACATACTGTATTTTTTTTGACAGGGGACAACTTTCCATGGTCCGAAGTGGCTGCAAGTACTGAAACAGAAGGTAGGTGCTCTCGTCTTCATTTGTACTTTAATTCTCCGAGTTAGCACGGGTATTCTAAAACGCTTTCGCCCCTTACTTTGTAAAATGAATTTAGCACAATTGAAAATTTTTCAACAGCTTCTGTTAACAGAATCCAGAAGAACTACAGACGTGCTCATTTCTCCATATTCCAGCAATACCTGGCAGTGGGCTGGCTGGTGTTCGCAGCCACGTGTCTCGCCGTGGTGTTCGGTCTCGTGAGGGTCAATTACTACAGCATCAGGGACACGGCTCCCTCTCTTAACGATGCGGCGACGTTCTTCTACGCCAGTTTTGATGTGGCAGCTTGGGCATTGTGCGTTGGCTGGGTGGTGTTGATGTGTACAATTGGTCTTGGTGGTGAGTAACTTGAAATCCCAGCGTCACTGTCGTACAAAGTGAAATTTCCTCGATGAATTCGAACTATTCTCTCTTTGGTTACAAACGGGGGAAGGTGAAATTCGAAGTGTTGATTGTACGTACCTTGCTGCGCTGTGATGTACCTACAAATAGGGTGATTACCATGGTCCTCCAGATGAAATTTTTTACTAGGAAAGCTTTATGGCTAGGACAACGAGGTAGGCTACCAATGTGATAAAGTAAGCATTTACATAACCACCAAAACTGTTGATTATCACTTATGGCACTACAAACATATTAACAAATAAATTCAATTTGAATCCAGCTCACTTTTAACTCTTCCATGACTTGTTTTTGCTATAGCTACATCCATTATTTCCTGCGCTATTGAGCTTGACAGATGAAAAACTGTGGTAACACAGCTTAGACCGGCTTACTGGAGGACAACGCGGGCTTGTGAAACCTGAACAGTTACTGCTCTAAATTCAAACAAACTTCTAAACCCAGCTAATAACTTATCCTGTCAATGAATCCACATCCCATGCTAAAATATTGAAGGACATTGATAAATATTACTTATAGTATTGGTCACCATTTTATCAATTTTCCTTGCTACAGGCCCAGTGAACGCCATATTGTCGCATCCCCTGTGGCAGTTCCCCAGCCGCGTCACCTACGCAACCTACCTCGTCTCGCTGCCCCTCCAGGCCTTCATTTTCTATTCAGGCGACAGATTTGTTTATCTCTCCAACAACGCAATAGTAAGTCTCCCAACGCAGCTATTCGCGTTTTAATTCTTTATCTTCGTGCGTAACACACGTCCAAAATTCCACCGGGATTCTATAACCGTGAAAATTAATCAAATGCGTATGTTAAGGACACAAGTGAAACTGAAGTTTACTGAACAGCTCTGCAGTGCAGTATCAGCTCGCTGTTTGTTGAGACACTTTAATGCCCGTGCTGTTAAAAACGACGGCGAGGTATGTGCAATGATCCTTTTTCTCTGATCATACTTTTATTATTCATAGGCTTACGAAGGATGTTCTACAACCGCAAACTTAAGTTTCAACGGGAAGTGAGTGTTCCCTATTCATTTTATCTGAGCAGCTCAGTCGTTCCTTGATTTACGAAATAACCTGAGACGTTTTATCAGCACGCAGTCAAGCAGCACTGGATGGCAATTTTGGCCACGTGTCCTAGCTACAAAATGATACAAATTCAGTCGATCGAAATCTTATGCTAGAGTGAAAAGCTGCTTAGTCTAATCAAGAAAGCAAGCAGGCAAGCTGGAAAATATAATTGCTGTATATTCTGCGCCCTTAAAAATCTCTTATTTTGTCCTCCACCAATTTGAGCAATAATTGCGAACAGAAGGCCGATTTAGTTTCGGTCAAAGAAGCAAGTAAAAATCGGAAAATGTGAGAGCGCTAAAGGAAGCTGTAAACTTCATTGTTTTCAGGTTTAACGTTGGCAGAGCAAGAATTGCACCCAATATTTGAGAGAAAGATTTCCGTCTTTTTTTCCTGCTTCTATAACCTGGTTTAATTTTTGCCAATCGGTTCCATCATAAAGCAAGAAATTGCCAAAATCTTCAACCTGGCTTAGATTCCGCCTATATATTTTCTTAATTAAACACGGGGCACAAAAAAATTATTTCATCTAATATATGCATGCTACGCACGGTGGTATTTTTTATATAGTCTTTCTGTATATTACTTTTCTCAGGTGGCCTATGCCGCCATAAGATACAGTAGAGTATTCCCAAAACAAAATCAACGATGTAGAAATATTTAAACATAAAAACTATACGAACAACGTCAAAGTTGAGAAAATATACATACTGTATATTATGTGGGTATGATTCTTTTTATAAGACTTGCTATCATTCTTCATAGGCGTATCTACTTGTGTGTGGCATACTGATAGCGCGATAATGCAGGCGATCTCGCTTAGTACTTGTTCTACCTACTGCGTGTAAATAACTCTCATCACAGATAGGTCACAGATATCGTGACATTTCGTAATAAAGCAACTTTTTTACTACTTGCTTGCCCTCTGTCCCGATGGCAAGATTAGCTAAGAGAAAATTCATCTGTTGAACGGCAAGAGGGTCGTGACCGTATCAGATGTTTCGAATCAAAGGACTGAAGACAACAAAGTACCTCTTCCTGGTAGCATAGGCTAGATGGCAAATTGGATACTTCCATTGCGATTTTTGAGCTCATAATGCACAAATTGAGTAGAAAAGCAAAGTAATAGTATTTGTGAGAGCAGAACTACGAAAATAAAGGAAAGATATTCATTCATTGATATCGCCAGCCACTAATCGCTGTTATCACGAAAACTCTCATAACTTTAGTTAGCAAACTTCGCTCCCTTCGCCGGTAGTGAAATAGACGTCATTATAATCTTTATAGAGTGATGATTAAGTAATGTATTCACTATAAGGTGCTGATGCTTACGTTGAGAGCATTCGCACTAAGATACGTTTTTTTTTCCTTCATGGCAAGTATCGGCCGAACTGGCCTGTGTAATGTTGGGTTTAATATACCTCTCTAAGGGTGGCTTAGCCATCTTCACTCGTCTTGTGAAGCAAAACAAAAATTGATTCATTCATCAGAATATCGGAGAAACCAGCTCAGCCTTTTTAAAGTATTTTGATGTGCTCCCTACGTGCTCTTATTTTGGTATTTATGTGTCGACATGAATATGTAATCACATCAAAAACTGATGTGTATACATCTGTTTGTTTAATAATTTCTTAATTTATCTCCTTATTTATTTATTTATTTATCATTGTCTGTCACGCTTAAATTTGACAAAACAGATTGGCACAAATTAGCCTAGGTTGGAGGCTCTGGTCGTCCTCCCAAGTTCCATGGAAAACTGATAGGGAGAATTTAGGCGAGGTTGAAGATGATGGCAAACGTATATCCGAATGTAGTTCATTCTTTGCCTTCGTTGAAGTTCACTCAATGCAGATACATTCAGCTTCTCTAAGCAATATCTTACGTCGTGATTTCTACTCTCTTCTGAGAAGTCCTTTATCCAAACTTAAACTACTGATGCTCTCACTCACTACATAATCAACGAAGCAAAGAGTAAGATATTCTTCAGCGATCAGCAGGCGGGCAAACACCACGAGGATTTCTTGGCAGGAAGTAATTTTTTTTTTCCATTTCGGGTTCTCCGAATTTATTGGAAGTGATATCGACTACGAGCAAAGAAAGCGTTACTTTGCAAGATACGTAATTTCGGCCTGCACGTCTTTCGAACATAAAAATTTGATGCGATTGACAATGTAGTGCTACTATATAGCACAGTTCATTTACTGCAGATAGTTATGTCAACAATAGAACCTGCAGCACCAGCAGTTACAGCATAGTGGCGTCATACAAAAATGTATCAGCCAACAGCGCCACTCCTTTTGCAGCGGGGCTTTTGGGTGATGCCAAGACAGGGGCATCTTGGGTAATTTCCATTATTCGTCGTGTGTGCGAGAGGTTAAGCGTGTGTCACGATTTTTTATTTCGAAAGAGTTGGAGAAATGGTTCAGTTTCAGTTTATTGTGCTTTTCGTGTGTGTATAACATTCTACTTGCATTCTGGTCGCCACATCTGTGTAAAGATATCGATAAAATGGAAAGATCTCCAACGCAAAGCAATGAAATTGATACCTGAGCTGCGAAATAAGTCGTATGAATGTCACCTAAAAGAACTGGGTCTGGTCTCTCTCGAGCAAAGACGTCTCAGGGGGTAACTAATAGAAACATTCAAGTATTAGAACGGCTTCAACGACGTACCTACAACGGGGCTCTTTGAAAGAGACCTCATAGATCGCTTGCGAAACAGAGGTCAAAAACTCAAGCATAAAGCTCGAAGAACGACCTTAAGCCAGCAGTTCTTTCCGTATTTCATAGTCAGCATTTGGAATAGACTCCCTTCCGATGTTGTTAGTGTGGAGCCAGTCAACGCGTTTAAAAATTGTCTTGACATATATTGGGAGAGACATCCTCCGCAGCTAAGAACTCCTCCTCCAGGCGTCGCAAACTCTTAACAACCAAAGCTTCCGAGGCCACCTTAATCCGTCTCCTTCTCTCTCCCGTTCCAACTACACAGTTTGAAGTTTCTAAGCTCCGCATGTCAGCGGCTTTTGATCGTGCTTGTGTGCATTCAAGATCGTCTGTTAGGCATGGACTCTTCATTCCTCTTTTTTTCTCCTGTCCTCTATATCCTACCAACATAATGGCAATAGCTCATAGAGTGCCAGTGCCAGGGCGTATGTTCCGGTGTCTCTATGGGAATGGGCCTATTGGTTCGTCTACTGCCGCTTATCTAATCTAATCTACGTTATAACTTGTTGTAATGCAGAGTTTTCTTGGTGAACGAAAATCGTCTAATTTTGACTTTTTAAACTCATGCGAATCATTCTATTCAGCGCAAAGCATTCGCTTCAACTTAGGCAAACATTTTCAGATGATTTTCTCAGTTCTTATGAAGGATCTGTAAATCAAAATGCAATACGTTGAATCAAATCTATGGTCTATTATTTTCCTTTACCTATGTAATTAAGTGCATGGCCAGTATGGGTAGTTCCAATTTGAGGTAATAAATGACAAGCAATTGGCGGGAAAGTCTTTCTGGTATACTGCAGTACAAGGAGCCATTGCTCACGGTCTCATTTGTTTCCACCACCATAGTGATGTAGCAGTCGTCCATTGGTTGAAATTGACGCCAGTCAGGGTTGTGACTGATTGGCTTAGATTGTGTAACGGCGGACGCTGTTTGGCTAAATTGGGCGAAAGGGTGTTCCCTTAGAGCTGACATAACTATCTGTAGTAAATGAACTGTGCTATATTGTCACCCAAGGTAGGTATCTTTGGTACGTTCTGACTCATGGAGGCAATTGCCAAAGTAAAATTCCCGCCGCTGATATTTGTCTAAACAGGGACAGTTGAAATAATTCAAACAATGAAGATATCGAAGGCTAAATCTGATTTGTACGAGTATTACCTTCTCAGTATATCCAATCTATGGCAGGGTATGGGGCGACCTTACGTATGGATGCACTTCTTGCATTCCAGAAGTTGAAATCGCAGCACTGAAAATATCTTAAGCTTCTATCAGCGCTCGCAAGCATCTTGATTCGTAGTTTCTTCAGACAGATGATTTGGTTCCATTAACAACTATACTTCCAACTTTGAACCAATAATCGACGAAACATTTTTCAATAACCGAAAAGAACTATCGGACAAAATGACACTCTAGGGTGTCGATGATACCAAATGCAATCAACTCTTTTCAGTGTTGCTGAAATGCCTGCAAAAGTTTTTTTTTTTCACGTCAGACAAAGAAAATAAAAGTGTCGCTACTGAGTAATTATGAAGCCGTGAAACCTCATCTGCATGAACTTTAAAGTTGGCAATTGTACGGAGAAAGGCATGGTTAATGAAGCAAGATCAACACAAAGTCTTCGCTGCTATTTCTGACAGCGCGGGGACATTAATCTATCCAAGGAGCCAAGGAGCTTCAATAGAGAAGGAGGGAGCTTTGTGGTACAGTTACAGACTTGCCAGCGAGTCAGCCAGATCTCTTATGGCTGAGACGCTCATTGGTGGAAAAGAAGGGGGAGCACAGAGTTTCACGGGGGAGCAGCAGACGAACCTAGTTGCTGATATGCGATTGGTGCTTAAGTGACTGGCTGCAGCCATAAGAGACTCTTAACTGGTATGCGATTGGTGCATAGGACAACTGGCTGACAGCCATAAGAGACTCTTGAGCTTCAACAGGCTAGCCCACTGGCTCCCTCCTTCTCTATTGAAGCTCCTTGAATCTATCCACTATATAATAAAACACAGTTGTTGGTCGCTTGCTTGCTCCCTTGCTCCCTCCCTTGCTTGCTTGCTTGCTCCAATGTTGGTCCGTCTCTCCGTCACGCAGTTAAGAGTTTAATAGGAGAAATTTAATGTCCTGAAAAACAAGTTGAGATACCACACAATTTCAGCGCTTGGAGTACCGGTGCCAAACCAAGAAAGTTCTAATAGAGAGGAGCGCACCGTTTCTATTTATCTAACGGGAGCGTTGCGAGTAAACTTTGCCCTTCAACTGACTGAGTGGCTTATCCAATCGGAGAGTGGCATTGCCTCACGCAGGCTATATAGGAAGGAGTCCTGAGCTCAAATTTTTATAGCCATTAACCATAGACAAAATTCCGAGCGGATGGAAGTATGTAAAGGAAACTTGTATCCTGTATACCATCTGATGATGAAAGTAACAGGGTGAGCACTGGGATATGAATCTTCAGACACGATTGTCTTTGCAAAAATATTGCAGTATTGCCTATCTGTATCTTCCTAATTATATGTGCTGACCACTGCCACTTCAGCCACTATAAAGACTCCGAACGCCAGCTTCGATCACGTGACAAAGCCATGTGTTTACTCGCCCAGAGAGTGCTTGGGCTTGCTCCTCCCATTAGAAGCTCATTGTGACAATCATAGCCCTGGATCCCCAGCCTCTGGATCCCCGCTTCCATTGCTGAATGATATCGAAGTAGTTGAATCTTCACGCTAAGCAGACGCCTCTTTATATTGAATTTACATCGCATCCAAATTTCGACGCTGTAGGTTTAAAAATCAGTTGGTATCCACAATACGGTGAGCCCTGGGCATTTCCAGTGAATTCTTTTGACGGAACTATATTAACCTCCGAAGAGGAGGTTATGTTTTTGTCGTGTTTGTCTGCCTATTTGTCTGTCTGTCACCAAGATAACTCAAAAAGTTATAACCCGATTTGGGTGAAATTTTCAGGGATTGTTAGGTATGTTAGAAGTAACACATGATCAACTTTGGTGAAAATATGTCCATCCAATTTGTTTGTTTGTCTGCCTCATTTTTCTCAATACCATAACTCAAAAAGTAAGGGATGGATTTTTATGAAATTAACATGAATTGTTAGGTATATAACAAAAACTAGGTGACCAAATTTTGGTAATGATCCGTTTGTTCGTTCGTTCGTTTGTCACTGTTTTTAATTTTATGCTTGTTAGCACATAACACAAAAAGTAATGAATGGATCTTTATGAAATATATAGGGGTTGTTGGTAATTTTAAAAGACATAAATGATTGAATTTTGCTGCAGATCGGCTTGTTCGTTTGCATGTTTGACTCATATTTGTCATAACATTTTTTAGGAGTATAACTCAAAAAAGTTATGTGCGGATCTTCAAGAAAATTGCACAAGCTATTATTATTATTATTAAAAGGCACAAATGATTAGATTTTGGAGTTTATACAAAAAAATTATGGTTTCAGAGCCAATTTGAATTTTTTACTACTGTTGTCTCGCTTGGCGGAGGTATGCGCTCCCAGAGTGCTATAGTTTTCTTAGTGCAGTGCAACGTTTGCCCAATTCCAATCTGGTATTCACTCCTTAACTTGCAGCAGGATATCTTGCTATCGTAAAACTCATGGTTGTACAGCTTGTGTTTCACTAATGGAAGATCAGGCCTGCATGGATAATACAGCAAAACCTATACTGGGAACGGGAACAATAAAACGCTCAATCACAAAATTTTTGCCGTCATTTTTGACAGCTGGGCCCTCTAGTAGTACTATAATAAGAGAGCTGCCTGTCCTTCAGTCCGCCTGCCCGTCCTTAGCCTTCCCAAAACCGTATCCAGGATACGCCAGGATACGAACCTGGGAACGGCTCATTCATAAGTAAGGCATGGTCACGGGCCCTTGTGTACTTGGTGGCCTGTGTGCACTTGATGGACTTGGTAAATATAATGGACTTAGTGGACTTTGTGGAGTTGGTAGAGTTTTGGGGCTTTGTGGACTTGGCGGACTTTGTAAACTTTGCGGTCCTGGTGGACTTTGTGAATGTGCTGGACTTGTGGACTTAGTGGACTTTGTGGACTTAGTGAAGATAATTAATTTTGTATAATTGCGAACTTTTTCAATGGGATGGTAAATTGCTGTCAAATATATATTTTCATGACATTCAACAGAAGGGTTGCATTTGGTGGTCTAGTTTGAATAAACTCTTTAAATCTTGACACTAGTAATCAAAGTTGACTGAAACGTGTGCATGACATAGGACGCTCTCTAATTGTATTCTCGTTTGACTCACTTGTATTGACAGCGATTAAAACGAGTTTCTACTGCGTGTAAATTAATGATACAACAGCCGTAAACTGTAGACACTGAAGGAGTCATTTTACCTACAGCTCATATTCGTAGACAATATCCATTTAATATAGCGAATGTTTGTAAGTTCATCCTGGCGCTTGACAGCAGTTAAGATACTTGTTATAATGGGGAAGTTATTACAACCATATGCAGTTTAGCAAATAGTAATGCAGGTCATTGTTGCAGCTCTTTTTGCTTTACGTGGCATGTCATGTTCCCATAAGAACAAAAAAAAAATTTTAGTAGTTATGTCATTAGTCTATTTGACATAGTCCATTCCCATATGAACACAGGAATTATTATAGAAACAGTACTACTACTTTAATTGGCATGTCCCGTTCCATGCGAGCAGAAAAATTGCAATCTGGTAGCGGTATCGTCAGTTCAGTTGACATAATCTGTTACTGTAAACTTGATGAAAGCAAAATGAAAAGGGTTCCTATGAGCAGTTTTACCATTCAAACTAACCCGGCACATTCCTGTTCTCACCCACAGCTGCTGAGCTACTGTGGTGTGGTGGTCCTCAGCTACCTCACCGGGGCGGTCATCAGCTTCATCGCCGAGGCGCCTTACGTCGCGCTTGGCAAAATGCTTCGAGAAAAACAAACACGTCGGGTTAACTGAAGTTTCTATTTCTCTACTACAAAAAAAAACATTATTTCAACTTAATGGTATCGTTTTATGAAGGTCTAAGTGTCGGTATCTACATTCCATTCGTTCTACTCTCTTTGTCGCATCTGTGGAGGTTAAGAACCAGGTGTGGCTGTATATATTGTACACGCCAATCCATCTTTGCACAATGAGCAATGCATGACACCTGGGCAGCATGATTTTTTACTACAAGACAGAGATAATTAAACCAAGCAGCAAAGAGTAATGTTAAGGTATCAGTAGGCGCTGTACGACTAAGAGCAGCGCCGCTTGCCCTTCAATATCATTTTTTCAAGTGGCCACTTAGTACGCTGGCGCTGGTGTTCCGGTTCTTGATAATTTGTTGTGATGGTAAAGAAGCTCATTTGGGCTACGTCCCCCCCCCCACTCCAGGGAAATTCACGTACACGTTTTTGTGCTACAGATAAATGACATCTCTGCCTGATAAGAGCATACGGCTACAGTCGATCACAGTTTGCTAGTGCGACATCGTCAAGGATGAGAGGCTCATGCAACTACTACTAAAAAAAGTCTCTTTTCAGTTTCAAAATTTGACTCCTAAAATCCAGCATTTGAAATTAAGTTCGTTCAGGACGTAATTGGAAGAGGTTTAATTCCAAACTGCTTTATCTGAATAAGGACACAATGTAGGATATATTTGCAAAGATATGCATACATGCTTCTTTATTATGGTGTTGTGTGCTGGCCTTTTCTGAGCTATAAACGATGAGAAAAATATTAATTCATACCACACATCAGTTCATTGCTCCTTGTATTTTCTTTCTTGTTATAAATTATTTAGTCTGACTCTGCGTTCTCGTTTTTTTGTCAAATTAAAAATATTATGAAGGTGACCGCAACATTCTCCTTCCAAAGCTGAGGAAAATTTAGCCAAAAAAGAAACATTAGTCTTTCGAGCTGGTAAACACTTTACTACAGCTGTATCTGACAACCAATAGGAAACGTTTATGATCTATTGCAAGCGGTGCGATCGGGCTAAGGCACTTATTTTAGTGAGCTATTCGCTGATCAATTTATTTATAATAACTTGTAGTATAAAACCGTTTTCTTAATATAAACTTACAATACATTCAGTAAATATTCAATGTGATAGACACTNATGGTCTATAGCAAGCGGTGCGATCGGGCTAAGGCACTTATTTTAGTGAGCTATTCGCTGATCAATTTATTTATAATAACTTGTAGTATAAAACCGTTTTCTTAATATAAACTTACAATACATTCAGTAAATCTTCAATGTGATAGACACTTCTGCGTATATAATAATGATTTAAATCAAGCCAGAATTATGCGTAGGTTTTGCCTATGCACTTGTAGCACACACGACTCTTGTCGTTGTATTGGCAACGTGACTTAGGTTTCAAAAAAAGGCACACATGATAGAGGTCAAGGTACAGTCACTTGACCACGCACTCCAACTGGATAATCCACATACATCAGTTCCTGCTGCGGATGGATGCTGACCATGGTCAAGAGAAGTTCACGGATGCAGTCGACCATAGATTGTAAGAGCTTATGGCGTCATAGGTAAGAGATTCATGTGACACATGAGATTTCTCGATGGCCTCCATTTCTGATTAGGTCAACCCCTTCGCAGTAGGGTATGGATACCAGAAATACTTCTACAGCAATCCGAGTATCACAAAACTTTGATTGCCTGTGTATGTATACGTGAGTGTGTCGTGACGCCAAACAGTAATCTTCTTGGAGAGGTCGCAAGGCCGATCGTATGCTTATAGGTGTGGGCCACACAATAGCCGGACCCCAACTGCGAGAGCGCGATATGAGCGGGGCGAGGCAATGTTTTGTTGGTGGAGGAAACGGCGGAAAAGGGGCCCCGAACCCTTTGCTGACCTCCATTTTCGCAGTGGAAAAAGCCACCACCTGCTTGTGGACTGTGTCATGGCCGCCAACAGAGAGGTGGCTGGGATAACACCACTATCCAGCAAGTACGACACCAAAAGCGGACACCTTGACGCAGTTTGTGTTTCATGTTGCGACACCCGCTGTTGGCG
This sequence comes from Parhyale hawaiensis, assembly GCA_001587735.2. NCBI lineage: Eukaryota > Metazoa > Arthropoda > Malacostraca > Amphipoda > Hyalidae > Parhyale > Parhyale hawaiensis. The sequence continues at coordinate 4,621,451 of LQNS02277221.1, read as the reverse complement.
GTGACCGTGTCATGAGACGAGTGACCGTTAACCTGAGCTGCAGAAGGTACTGCCTGCCTGTCAGGTAGGGAACGCACAACCTTCAGTGTGCAAACGTAACGCTCATGCATTCCGTCATTTCATAAATGATAAAATGTATGTAATTCCGCTAAAAATAACTATGTAGGGGAAGATTTTTTTTCGTCTTATATGTCAATTCGGCTATTACGACTGCGAATTTAACAAAGTTGCCTGTTATTCGGTTTATACAAAGAAGAAAGATGCAAAGTAACAAAGGACCATGACTAAACCAGTATCGATTTATAACTCACCACTTAAGAAATGGTTTCCTACAGATGAATTCGTCTTTATCAACGCTCTCACAGTCATCAAGGTAGACATGCGTTATCATATTGACCAGAAGAGTAAAGGATCTTATCAGTACATGGCTTGCACAGTTACTCAACATCATCAGCACATCGCGTAAGAACAGTAACTGTTGGTGTCTCCTCACGCGCGGTGGGGTTGTGAAGGTGGTTGGCCTGTGTGACGGTGTGATCTTCCTAGTCCCACTTCCCCTTTCACTTGATGTAGCCTGTTCACGCAACACGGCTGTACTCCTTGATATTTTTATCAGAGCCGTAGGAGTTCTTTCTTAAAAATACAGTTTCGAGGATTGAATTTTTTCCCCGTTGTTATTGCCCAGCTGCGGTAGCTTATTTGTGATTGAAATTCGACCTCCGCGTTTTATATAATGTCTGCGTTCATAAATGCTCGGGAAATGCTGGACTTGAGCGTAGTTTGGCAACGCGAGCCAGGGGGAGATCACAGACTAAGAAAAATTTACCCACCGAGAAGGCGGCGGCGTGGGGAAACAAAGTATTGTGCAACAAAAGTTACACCACGCAAAACGGGACCCGACCAACTTACACTGAAGATTTATTCACTTAGCAATCTTGTGTTACGGCCTGTCTACGCGTTAGCCTTTGGAACGTGTTCACTTAACCAATCATCCGAAGCTTTTGTTGCTCCGTTGTAAATACAACCGTGTGAACGGCTCAACGCCGCAAAAAGTTATTAAAATATTTCCTCGGTAAGGGTCACTAAGCTGGTTACTTATATCTCTTCATATTTGGAGCGAAATAAAGTGTAGTAAGCCGTGCACTTTTGTGCTGTTTCTACGGCAAAATAACAAATTCGAGCGATTGAATGAGGAGCGGACACGTGCAAAAGGCTATTGTGTAGACCAGCCTTTATCATACATATATACTGTAGCGTAAAATGCGTATGTCTTTTTCTGTCTAGTCTACACAGCTATGGATGTTATAAATAGTGCTAGTACTACAAAAAGGGATTTTATTTCATGCAGAACAGAACTAATATCAGGTACCTATTTTTATACATTTCTCATGTCGGCTGTAGTCGTACGTCTGCCTGGAACACTTCAGTTCTAAACAAATCGTGGAAAAAGGGCCGATCCTGAACCTATAACTTAAGCACCGTTCAAAGATAGGAACGGCTTCGCCTTCAGTACTACTGACTTACATACGACGCGTACACCGTATAGTGTGGTTTGTGCGAGTAAGGCAAGTTAAAATCTTGCCCTGAAGGATTGATGACAACGACACAGATGGCACACCAAGAGTTTTCACAGCGGTGACACGGGCTCACACAGCGGGCAAATAAAGTATTCTCTAACCCATCGTCCCAATATATTACAGCGTCCTTGCTAACACAACTCTGTGTCTACTAAAAGATTGCAAACAGATACCACCCGTGAAGTCGGAAGCCGTTGGCAAGTGACGCTAGTAAAGTTTCTGATATATTTTTTTTTCAACTTAGGAAGCATTTTATCGGACAGCGAAATAAGCCTTCAATATTTGACTTCTCCAAAACTTCCGACAGTTGCACTGGCTTTGACCCATTGACTCAAGTTTCACGCTTTGATTCCTTAATCACTTACCTCGAAAACTACCAAGAACTCAATTTTACCGCGGAAAAGAGACTTTTCTGTCGGCTCAACATGATCGGGTTGCTTGCAACATCTTAATACAATACAAAGTTGCGAAGCCAAAGTTCCTGTCCGCAATCCAGGACAAGGCAAGTCGTGTGTACTTGGATTAGATTGACTTTTGGGGCTTGTTCGATTGCGGGCCGAAATTCAGCTTTCGAGGCATGACTTGCCCGAACCATCATCGGCTCTGTCGTTCGAATCATGTTGCAGGTGCTGAGAGCTACCGAATTCCGTAGAGCGGCTGCAGATTTCATTTTATTGAGCGAGACTGAACTTTTCAAAGTCTTAATATAAACTGAACGACTTCATAGGAACGGGTGGCTAAAAGCCTAGATTTCAGTAAAAAACAAAGGACCAAGGTCACTGCTATAAAATGGATAATAGTCTAATTTCAGGAATTCAATAAAAGCACTAATATAAATAAACGCAAATGATAAAAGTAAACGTTTCGGGAATCTATCCCATTCTCAGTACAATCAGTAATCAAGATGGTAAAGGGAATGCTTAAGCATTTCAAGCATCATCTTTACCATTTTGATTACTGATTGTACTGAGGATGGGATAGATTCCCGAAACGTTTACTTTTATTATTTGCGTTTATTTTTATTAGTGCTTGTATTGAATTCCTGAAATTAGACTATCATTTATTTTATAGCAGTGACCTTGGTCCTTTGTTTTTTACTAAACTGAACGAGGGCCAACGCTTGAACGTCAATTCTACAGGTCGAAGCCAGAGCACCTGTTTGAAGTTTCGGTCAAGTTAAGCGTCAAAAGCTTAATTCGGCACCTAATTGAACTTTTCCTGGAAGTGAAGTGAAGCTCAAAACGTTTTTTTTAACATACCCGCATGCAGACGGTGGGCTGAGCGGTACATACCCGCATACAGACGGTGGGCTGCATGAGCGGAACATACCCGCCTGCAGACGGTGGGCTGCATGAGCGGAACATACGCGCATGCAGACGGTGGGCTGAGCGGAACATACCCGCATGCAGACAGTGGGCTGCATGAGCGGAACATACCCGCATGCAGACGGTGGGCTGAGCGGAACATACCCGCATGCAGACAGTGGGCTGCATGAGCGGAACATACCCGCATGCAG
>LQNS02277221.1:4601526-4617892 GCA_001587735.2 Parhyale hawaiensis | reverse complement strand
GAGCGGAACATACCCGCATGCAGACGGTGGGCTGAGCGGAACATACCCGCATGCAGACAGTGGGCTGCATGAGCGGAACATACCCGCATGCAGACGGTGGGCTGAGCGGAACATACCCGCATGCAGACAGTGGGATGCATGAGCGGAACATACCCGCATGCAGACGGTGGGCTGAGCGGCGCGTTTATTTTGAGTATCTAGCAAATCAGTCTTTGGAAGCCAACAGTTTTATGCCGAGAATAATAAATGCCTTAGTTGGTGTGTAAAATGTTATAGAATGGACAGTCTATAGACACGGAGTTACTGGGTAAAATTCAGAGAATATATATTTATGAATAATTTACAACTACAATCATTTACGGAATAATGCCTGGAATTTAAGCATTCTTTTTTTTTGTGCTTAAAAGCCGTAGTTATGGGGAGACCGCTAATTACTGAACACTAGTTGAAATAATGTTATAATGGGAGCAATGAAAATTGACTGGTATATAAGAAGCGGTAATAATATTAAGCGACATTACGGTGTTGAAAATCTTAGTATGGCACTTCAAGTCATGGTCTTTACTGTAATCAAATTTCAATTCTTCATACGTGCGCCAACGCCAGAGGCGCGTGGTAATCACAGTTTACGAGATACCGGTGCTGCGCCGGTGACCTCGACACTCACAAATTTTCTCGCAATCACAATCCCAAATTCGGTAACGACGATCATAACACAAGTAACAGTAACACAGGCAATCACTCACAAGCAACGACTCGTTTAAGTTTCATATAAAAACAAAATTTACACAAATGAGGCACAAGTAATTTCTGCAGCCCAGAGTGGGGAAATTGACTTACTTCGTGCTTCCTTGGCGAAATTTCAATTCTCACAGAATTTCCTTATTGTTCAGCTTTCGCCGCTTGTCGATAACTGGAGCTCTCATAACCGCTTAGCGGGTTACGGTTACCATATTTCAGGCTGCGGCAGCCCAACGGAGTTGTGATTAACAACACGACTCAGCTGCCGCAATGCTGTTGTTTTAAGAACCACAAGTAGGGTGCGGTGGTTAAACCCGACGAACGTTACTTCTGCTAGCGACTACATATGTAGAGTGTCCGGCCGTCAATATGAGTTTAAGTAATGTACGTTGGCCGCATTTTCTTCGAGTCACAAGCAGTACGGCAAAGAAAAAAACTTCTACAAACCGTGAAAATTTTAAAACAATTACAGCATAGCTGTAGAAATTGGTATATTAAGCCCACTAAGGTATGACTCGCTAAAGTTCGATCCCGAAGTCTATTCTGCGTGGACAGTGTCATCTCCAGCGAAGACTTATAACTCGAACAATAAAGACTGATCAGAACGGATGAAATAGAAAAAAACAGGGAAGCCAATTAAAACAGCTCGTGTGGCACTGCTAAATAAAAACGCACTGCTAATTTATTGTACCACACTTGAAGCGTTGGCAGCAGCAGGCAATTTACATAAGAAAAGCCTTTCATCTTCCATGCTCAACAGCAGTGTATGTCAAAATGTACAGTTGCCCTTTCAAATGGAGTGGGCTTCAGACAATTCAACGTTTCCAGCACATTCACGGAAGTTATTTGCTGTAAGTTTAAGGCTCGAATTTTTCTTTTCTCATCCTCTTGGTGGACAGTAGATGAATACTTTTTTCTTATATAATCCTTTGAGATTGGGACGGAAAGATCACCCAAGCAGCTATCATCACTGCAACGAAAACTATACTTTCGCTGCTTTACAGTCGATGCTTTGCTTCAATACCTACCGAAACAACTGCTGTAAAACTACAACCAGCATCTTATCGGGCACAACACTACCTCCTCAAGTCACGCCACTGCACGTCAGGCAGAGGCTTACAAGTAAACTCCATCTCGTCGCCTATACAGGCTGGCTTCGGTGCAGAACTTTCTACAACAATGCTACAGTTAAGAAAAATTACCCTGACTTTGAAGTCTTGACAACGTGCTTTTGGAAAAAATTGCCAAATTTTTTAAAAAAATATTCTCCTATTATCTTTAATGGTATTGCAACCCACCATGCGTACGTAGACTGGACCATACATGACGGACAATTCCGACGAAGTGGATCCAATAACTGATAAAACTTCAAGAATTTTAGGTAATATTCTGCTAAAGGTCACAACTCGATATTGGAAAAAAAAATTATACATGTAGGTAGTCTGAAGCATTCTAAAACATTTTTCCACGAATGACGTTTCCGTCGCAATTGCTTAGTTTTCGAGATATTTAACTTTCAAGTTTCCGTTGTTTATCTATAGGAAAATATAACCGACGGCCCTATAGGAACGTAAACTACCCTAAACTAACCCAACCTTACCTAACTTTACCTATCCCAACCTAACCCAACCTAACGTTACCAAACCCAACCTAACGTTACCTAACCCAACCTAACCTTACTTTACCCGACCTTACCTTACCTAGCCCAACCTAACCTTACCTAACCCAACCTAGCCTTACCTTACCCAACCTAACCTTACTTAACCTAACCTAACTTTTTTCCCCATAGAAAAACAAAGTCAAATATCTCGAAAACGAAGCATTTCCGACGAAAACGTTTTTCATGAAAAAAGTCTTAAAATGCTTCATTCTACATGAATATGTAAACACTTTCTTGAATATCGAGATGCGACCTTTAGTAGTAACATACCGAATTTTATTCTAATCAACTAAATCAATATTAAACTAGAGCACTCTCAGGGCGCATACCTCCGCCAAGCGAGGCAACGGTAGCAAGAAATTCAAATTGGCTCTGAAACCAGGATTTTATTTGTATCACCTCCAAAATATGATCATTTGTGCCTTTTGATAGTAATAACAGCTTGTGCAATTTTCTTGAAGATCAGATCATAACTTCTTGAGTTATGCTGCTAACAAACGTTGAAACAAACATGAGTCAATCGTACAAACGAACGAACCGATTTGCAACAAAAGTTAATTATTTATGTCTTTTAGCATTACTAACAACCTCTATGAATTTCATAAAGATCCATTCATTGCTTTTTAAGTTAATGTGCTAACAAGCATACAATTAAAAACAGTGATAAACGAACGAACAAACGGATCATTACCAAAATTTGGTCATTTGCTCTTCGTTATATACCAAACAACTCATGTGAATTTCATAAAAATCCGTCTATAACTTTATTAGTTATGGCATTGAGAAACAAACAAACAAACAAACGGATGGACGGATCTTGACCAAAAGTTAATCATCTGTTCCTCCTAACATGCTTAACAATCCCTGCAATTTTTTTCCAAATCGGTTCATAACATTTTGAGTTATCTTGGTTACAGACAGACAGACAAACAAACAGACAGACAAACCCGACGAAAACATAACCTCTTTGGCGGAGGTAAAAAGTAAACTGTCTGCGGAGACACAAAGAATGTATATATCTGACAAGAAATGCACCTACACAAGCTCTGGCCAGCGTTAATTTTTCATTAATAAAAGATAGTATTTTTTTATCAATTTTAAATCATTTGGTGTCTTAAAACTCAATGAATGTTACTCACCATTCACTTCTCGTTATAAATTTGTGTTTTTTTTTCTTTTCTTGCTGCGGTCTACAGTCCTTGCATGAAAACAGTTCGTTTCACGTTTGAGGTCCCTAGATCAATAATTCGAAGATAATTTATTGAAGTGTTATCTCTCCGCCAGGTGATATATAGAATATTTTGAGTCCGTAGCTAAGCCGCCATATGTACTGCTGTCATATGGATCCATCTATTGCAAAGGCCGGCAGCCTTTGGCCCGCGAGCCAGAAATGGCTCCTTTGATTACTGCATTTGGCTCACACATTAGTCAGCTTTGCAAGAAGTATTCATTACGGCCGCCAAGAAGATTATGTTTTTGTCGAGTCTCTCACCAAGATAACTCAAAAAGTTATGGTGTGATCATTGCGAAATTTGCAGGGATTGTCAGGTTTGTTACGAGGAGCAGATGATTAAGTTTTGGTGAAGATCCAGATGCTCGACTATTTGCTTGTTTGTTTGCCTTTTTTTATCGGGAACGTAACTTGAAATGAAATGAACGGATTCTTATGAAATTTGCAAGAGTTTTGCGGTTCTTATGGAAAGCAAAGGGCCAACTTTTTGTGCAGAGCCCAGCATTGTCATTGTCAATGCCATGATAATATCAAACTGCAGTTCATTTTCATCTTTTACCTTTCTTTTTTAGCTCATATATTTATATCTTTTCTACACCTGCAAGACAAGAATGCTCAAAGACCAGTTCTAGTGAAGACTTTTACGCACTGAAAGGTAGCAATGAGGTTCCTAATAGCAGCGCTGGTAGGAGTGGCTCTCTTCTACACCAACACAGTAGCTGTGCAGCAAGACGCAGCATCGCCTTCTGTTCTCGCTAGAGAAATTGGACTCACTTCCCATGACTCCGAAGTGAAAGCCAGCCAGAGTGATAACTTGAGAATCAAAGTCGAACAAGATCAGCCAACAGTTGAAGATACTTCACGCAGGGCCCGCCCACACTTGCATAATGGAAGGTACTGTAAAAGACATTTGATGACCTATTTATGGAAATAATCAGGCGGTGCAATTTTGCTACTGTGCCATCGAGCAAAGCTATTTTTGTGTGTACATAATTAATAAAGAAATCACGTTACCATTATTATAGAACTATAATTGCGTGCAATATTAAACTTCTCTCTCATTAATTTACCTTTCTCGTAGGTATAGCGTTATTAAAATGCTGCATATAGACCAGGCTATGGAAGAAAGGATTAAGCAAGAAAGCAAAAGAATTCCGTTCATCAACTCTTCTTATACCCGTTCTTATTGCAGTGGTGCGGTGGTAAAAGAAGATGATGATTCGTCTCAATCATTCCTTCTGAATACCCAAACCGTTGTGGATATCTTTTACGATATCTACATGTATTACCTGCCTATCCCTGAAGACCTTTCGCCTCTGAGAAAGTCTGCAAACGCTGCAGAGCGTGCCGGGACGTCGCCCCCACTGCGCCGTCCAGACGACCCAGAAGAAGTGACGCTGAGTGCGGATTGTGAGAGGGATGTGAGGGCCATATACGAAGCGTTCCAAGACGCTAACACCACCGGCCGTCTGCCTTACTGGACTGTAAAATGTAAGTCATATGAACTGTGTTTACGTGCAAGTGTTGTCAGTCTAAACCCTTAGCGTTAACAACTATCCATAGACCACAAAAATTAAATGCCGATCTCTCGGACAGAAATATCCATTGTTTGACATGTACTAGTCGCACATTGCTTGCAGTATAAGGCTGATATACAAGAAAATTGGTGAACATTTTCATCAGTATGAAAGAAGAATTGCAGGCAAAAGTTCATACTGCATACAAAATAATAAAGAAGTCACAAACAATATAATTTTGAACATTGAAAAGTTTTCGTACCACTGTGGTTATTATTTTATTCTATTTTTTTTTCGAGGCCGGAGTAATGGGCCTCTGTAGAACAGGCCTCTGTAGAACTTTTCTTCTCAAAATGGTGACTCCAATAAAATGGAGATATTTGTAATAGTTCAGTTTACGTTTCAGGAATTCCACAACAAAAATTCACTCGTCAATTTTGGTATACATACCGTACATCATTGGTCAAATACTTTTTTCTGTGGCTAATTAAAGTTTCATGCTTTCAAATTTTTATAACGGACAGCATTTTTTTAACTCTTCGCCATACTGCAAGATTTCTAAATGACAAATTAAACCATCATTCACCCAAAAAATTATTTCAGAAGAATATCCTAGAATCTGTCTGAGACCTCAATTTTTACAGCACAATCTGGAAGTTAGCTAGCTATGAAAAGCATCGCATGAATATGAAATTCAATTCTTTATGCTGCGATTGAAAATGTTTGTGAACAAAAAATACAGTTGTATACACAGTGTACTTTTCGATTTGTATGAATGCTTTCTCATTTTTAATATTGTTTGTCAATACGTCAATATTTTGTATACAAATCTAAACAATTGCCTTCCTTTTTCGTGTACCTTGCAGAAAGTATGTGCACGTTTTCTACCCTGGCATGACAAGTTTTCTAGGTCTACTAATAAATTCAGCGTTAACTCCGAGGTACGGGTAATCCTTCTAAGCACTCCTGCATGCTGCTAGTGTGAGGCTTATAGCTCAGCTGCCAGGCATTTGGTGAACTACAAAATTAAAAGCATCACTTCAACTATTATAAATTCGAAAGCTACGACCTGAAAGGTTGTCGTGCAATGAAAATGTCTGGAGCCTTTTGTTTCAATGCCCAGACTGTCGACAAGCTGTAGTCCTGACAACGCCTACAGTGAGTGTCTCCTTTAAGAGCCTGCATAATGTGCACATGGTTTTAAACTCTTCATTATTTTTATATAACAATCGTATTTTCGAAAACTAAACAAATTACTATACTATATAAGCGGTCTGTATTTGACTGCAGGCAGATTAGTATAGTGCAATCTCTCATCCCAATATCGATGCCAGCCCCCTGAATTTCACAGACCTGCAGTTTGGTTGGGAGAGTATGATCTATTTCCTTGAACTACGATTACAGATGATTTTTACTTCTACAAAATTACCTAGCTTTTGCCAATCTCCTATTCCCATCCCAGCAGCCGTGATATTAATGGTTACTACACACAATCTTTGCCATCTGTTCTAGATTTTCCAGGTCTCTTCCACTCGCGGCAGAATCCCTCACCTGCCGTACAATCCCTACCGTGCTGTAGAATCCCCCACATGCAGTAGAATTTCCCGCTTGCTGTAGCATCTCTACCTTCTGTAAAATCCTCCTCCTGCTTTAGAGCCACCCTTTTGGTAGATTTTCCCATCCGCTGTAGATTTCCATACCTGCAGTGGAACGCTTCACTCAGTAGCTCTACAATCCTATATACGCTTTAGAATTCACCGGCAACTGTAGAATCCCTCACTAGCTTCACGATCTTCTATCTATCTGCTCTAGAATCCCTAACCTACTCTAGAGCACCCTATTTGCAGTGGAATCCTTCAAGTGTACTAGAATCTCACCCCCTACTGCACAATCTTCACCCTACTCTAGCCTCTCTAGCCTGCTGCATCACGTATACGCCGCTGTAGAATTCTCATCTGCTACGGACAACCCTTTTATTGCTGTAGAATCCCTCACCTGCAACAGAATCTATTCCTGCCGTACAATGCTCATCTGCAGTACAGCATGATCCTCTATGGCAGGGCGACGCAGACATTTCTGCGATTGCACGACCTTTCTCCTTCGCCAGTCTCCGCAGTGACGTAAGGCACGTTCGATTTGGTAGTCAAAAGTGATCTATGCTAAGCCCATTTCATTTCACTGGTCCGGCTGTGCAGACAGGAACTTTGACATCATCACTTTGAGTCTTGTTGCAAGTGCCAGGAACAACCCGATTATGTTGAACCGAATGAAGTTTTCATTTTACGGAGTAACCCAATGTCATAGAAATCTCACAGGAAATTGATATTAAGAGTCGACGCGTGAAACTTGAATCAACGGGTCGAAGCCAGGTCATCTGTCTGAAGTTTCTGACAAGTCACGCTTCAACGGATTAATGTCACTGCCCAATCGAACGCACCCACAGACACACGAAGCTAACACGTTCAAACTTCTGTCACTGCAAATAGCTAATATATATTATACAGTAATTCTGCTTCTACCTCCGTTAGTGGCTTGTTTGGTTCCATAGTTAGATAGCTAGTACGACCTTGACAGTCTCATCAGTATTAGAAACGGGGAAAATTAGGGCATCCTTGATGTATCCTTGATACTATCTGAGAAGGGTTCAATAGGATATCGAGTCAAATTCAAATTTAAGCCGCTACACTGCTCGCAGGTGTTAGGTAGAAGATTCACTGCCTGACTTGGAACATTTTTAACCCTTTGTATGAATGATACGGGTCCGAAGGCATCATAATTGAGAAACAATCCTTTTATTCTGTAGAATTTTCACAGATTCCTTCAATATTAGAAAGGGAAAAATTTGATGATGCGGATAAGAAACATCACTGAAGATTATTGCTTTTATTCTGTGAAATTTTCACAGGTTCCAGGTAGTAAGAAAGATCAGCCTTTGCAGCCCTTTTCTATACTAATACATGAATAACACTAATTTGACACCCGCTGTAAATGCCTGTTCACACTGTGGTCAAAGAACGAGGTTCGTCATTTCCGCGTACGAATGCGTTTATCTGTTCATATAAATGCACATACTTGTAAAGAATTTCCACATTCAAGTTTGAAGAGTAGTCCAAATTTTAACTGATGGCACTTGCGAGCAAATCGAACTGATGCGAATATTTTTATCCCTTTTTTTGCGTAATCAAAGCTGCGTTTACGAGGGTTCAACAAAGCATTCCGATGATTAGCTAAGGATACTCGTTCGTTTGACTAGCGTGTGTACCGGCTTTTACACATCTCTTATGTCAGCACCGTTGCCGTAAGTTAATTCATCTGTAAGCCTAACAGTTACCACTATTTACCCAGTGAGAAGCAGATTCTTGTTTCTCTATCATTTGTGATTACACCTTTAGTTTATTGATATTTGGTAACGTAAATTCGATAACAAAGCATCATTTTTCCAAAACATAGCTCAACTTCATTGTTATTTGTAAACTATTGCTGGCGATAATCACAGAGGTAATATATGATAAAGATTCACGGCTACATCAGCAGAAGTTTTCAGGGATTGATTCGTGGGGGAAGTCCGAAGATGGAATTCTCATCGGCAACACGCAGTGGCTCGGCTTCATGGAGGAGTGCCACAGGACTCGCGGCAGGGTCTGGAACTGGACAAGCCTTCAATACGACCACTTCACGGGGCAGTACTGCCGCGTCTACCCGCAGCAAGTGGGGTCTGGGTAAGGGCAGTGAGCACTCTAGCAGCTCTGCAGAATTGCAATTGGTGTCTTATGAAGTGTTGTAGCTATATGGCAGTGCTGCCACGTCTACCAGCAGCAAATTGGGTTTGGTTAGGGACGTGGGGCAGTGTTACAGGCCTGTCTTGTATTCAATAACGTACCAAGGTGCCAGACGGTAAGTGACCCCAACGAGTGCACGTTGGCCTCATTCTTCGTGAATTCCAAATAATAATATAAAAAATAAAAATAATTTTAGGAATGGAAGAAATTTAACAAGAATTATACCGTAGCTACCGTCTGATATATCGAGCCCAGTATACAGTAGTAATTATTTACGTCTCAGTTAGGTTAGCGTGGGCAGCATCTTCTCTAAAGAAAGACTGAGAAAACGGTTTTAAAAAATAAAGTTGTCGGAGTACAAACAAAGTGACGCGCTTGGTACTGCGAAGTGAGTATACGGTACGTAGAGCACTGCTAGTGTACACCACGTCAAGGAATGGGAGCATCAGGCGATTTACAGAAGAGTAGCTTTCAATCCCGCAGGCTCAAGAAAAGGACGTCAAGTATCTTCTTCGTATTCGAAGACCTTATTTGTAGCTAGTTTGAAGCTCAAATTTCCTCCTATCTAAGTCTATGGTGTTCAACAGATGAACATTATCCTACCAAATACTTCACTTGGAGACAGAGAGATAAACCAACCAATAAACTATGTACTATTTTCTTGAGTATTTTCATCAAATGGCCGTCTTCCGCTGCGCTACGAACTGTTACAACAATGCGAAACCAAAATTTAGAAATTTGGAGAAGCTAGAAAAGAAGGACATTAAGCTATTATGTCATACGTTAACAATTTGCTGCCGGCATGTACTAATATGTGCATATAAGTACATATTCCGTACTGGTCAAAAGTATTGAAACAAGACTCTGTTATTATTTATATCATATGTTTAAGTGAAGAAAAATAATATCAGTTATGCCAAGGTCTGGCAGACAACTGATAAATAAATACAGTGCAGTGTTTCCAACTAGAATGTGCATATATGAATGCAAATAATACGAGAAGATACTGTAATTCGTTTCTTGTATTTTGCTCCAAACTAAACTATTTTGCACGTTTTCCTTGAAATTAATGACTTAAATGTCATTGTACATTCCCCAAACGGATTAAATATATTATTGTTACGCTACTATATTTATTTGTCTTTTGAAACTTTTGATTTTTAAAAGATTTTATAAAATTTAGCCCAGTTGAAGCGTTGATGCAAAATTACCGTACTTTTCGAGTTGCCCAATAATTTTCTTTACAATTTAAATGTAAAAGCAATGTCTTTAATACCTGCAGCTAGCTTTGTGTGTTCCAATCATACGCGAATCGATCTCTGCTCTCTGCATGTAGTTTGAAAAATAGTATTAAAATACTGTAGTGAAGTAGCGCTTTTGTGGATTAGTGATTAATGAATTAGGCAGGTTTAACTGCATGTTTTGGTATCCAATTTAAATTTTCAAATGCTTTAAATGCAAACTGAAGAAAAACTTTCAATTAGCAATGGAGTTCTGATTAGAGTGCATTATAATTGAAAATGAAACTCAAATATGAACCATGCTTCAAAATATAGACTAAGTCTAAGTGTCTAATATGATGGCTGATACTACTCCATTTGATGCTCAAATCCACACGTTCACATGGAATATCATTAACATTAAAGCGTTGTAATTCAAAACATACTGTCATTTGCAAAAATTTAAAATGCAACACACTACACACGCTCGTGTTATGATCTCGCTTTCGTCGTATTTTGCAAGCAAACATTTTCATGATACTGAAGTATTTTCGGGGCCGGTCTTAAAATAAAGAAAGCGGAAATAAATGTCAAAAGCAAAAATATGTAAATGTTGGTGGTCAACTCGTCGCGAATTAGATTTTGAGATTGTGCTTAACACAGCCAGTAGCGGCCGAAGCATAGCGAGAGTTCCAAACAGGATTATAAAGTCAGAGGATCTGAGAGGAAGTTTTTTGGAGTCGGAAACCTATTTGCTCCATCAATCGAAATAGGAATTTAGAGCCGAACTCCACTCGAGAGCTCCATTTTATAGAATAATTCAATTTTTTAAATTTATTCTGAATTTTTGGGTTTAAGTTGTAGAAAATTATAAAAGATATTGCAAATGTGGACAAGTATTGTTTTTTACTCAGTCCATGTGTTTGTCATTGACAGTGGAGTACTCAGATGGTCTGTACAGTCTTGCCTAAAGCTAACTTATCCTAACTATTGATATTTTATTAACTAACTTGATAATTTCAGTCCCAAATGGCGCAAAAAATAAACAAAATATTTTCTGAAGTTTAAGCTGGTGCGTATTTTGTGTTCAGTAATTTGCCTGTGTAAAAAATATTTATGGATAATAACTATTTATGAAATATAAATAAATGAAAATTTAATATTCCAAATGGTGCTAATAATGTCAAATATTTTAAATGTTACAAGATTACTCTCTTTATGCGCAGTATTTCTGCATATATTGCTAAGAAGTAGTGAGACAAAATTAGTGATTATATTTAATACTTATTGTAACACTGAGTCGAGGGTCAGAAAGTCTTGTGAGCCAGTAGTCGGAGTCAGAGTAAGAAAATTTGTAGAACCAAGAATCAGAGTCGGTAAACTGTTTCGAATTTTGGTGACCTTAGCAACTCGTGATGGAGATATGCAATTACGGAGAGTATGGCCCATCACTGCAGGGTCGTTTCTCCTTATGTGTGTTTTCTAACAGGAGAGTTTCTGATCGTCTATTTTCTGGCAGGAGAGTTTCTGATCGTCTATATAAGTTCACTTGTTCACAGGATTGCCAGTCCAGGTACGCTACCCACAAACTACGCAACCTGTATACCTTCATCCTGCACGGAGAAGGAATTTAAGGTAAGATGCCAAACTGAAATATTATCTTCCAGGGCATTGTTTGACAATATTAAAGGATGGAATTGTTTTGACTCAATTCGTTATCGTGTAATCGTAGTAGAGAGTTTTTAGTATTCGCTGCTCCCAGTTGCTTGTTGGAGTCAAATTTCTAATGTTTAAGAGAACCGTGTCACTGGCAGATATGATAACGTTGAGAACATTTCATCTCAAGAAATATGGGAGAAACTATGACATCTTATAAATATGCTTGTGTTCTGCCAATAAGAAAAGCGATTTCAACAATCGTAGAACATTTTTCTATATAGGTACACACTCGTGAACAATTGACAATAAAGCGGCCCCTTTTAGAACTGCTTGATGCCAACAAACTTTCGTCACGCGTTCCTTCTCCTAGCTCCGAGCCAGGTTTGACGAGCGTCGTAATCATAAGAATCTCTGCCGCAAATCCTAATAATTCCGACCCTACTAATAATAATCATATTTTTTGTGGCGGTTGTCAGAAAGCTGCAATCAGTATCGGTATATTGTTAGGAAAACATTGGAAGTTAATATCGTGATACATACAAACGTAGTGATAGGTGAATTAACAACTTGCACGGCATAAACAAAATGATGGGCCACGTTTCTTACTAAAACATTTCTATCTCAAATAAGTGCGCACAAGGGGAACGACCAGAGGGAACGGTAACAATAATTAACGACTTGACCGAAGCAGAGAACAGCTGCAAGGGTACAGTGAATCACAAGTTCAAGGGAAGGAAAGTATCGGGTGCTAAGAAAGGTCGCGTAGGTCTATGTTTGTGACAACCTGTGGTTGGAAATTAATGGGTTCCGAACAAGAAAACTAAAACGCGAACCAAGCTTGAGTTTCGCTGTTGGCGAGTCAAATGATATGTGAAAAGCCGCTGGTAACTGATATTTTTGTAAGGAGTTTACAGTTTTAATTCTTTTCTAGGTTAGGATCAAGGGACAGCTGTAGGAGGGACCTCCTCAAACAAGGGAAGCCACCAATGAGGGTTCTCTACTCCCTCGTGGGGAGTTCTGTGAGGAAATTCTCGATGACGTAATCAGGGCAGTTACGAATAGGCATATATAGGAGGAGACGTTTTATGATAGAAATGTTTGCATTGGACGATGCAGGTTGAGGGGGTTGAACCCGATCTGTCTAAGGCTTAGCCCGTGCGAACTCAGGACAGGTTTGAGGTTGGAGGGCTGACAGGCAGTCGCCCTCTAGCTTGTCCCGCTAGCCTCTATTTTTATACACCTAGTCGAGCGCGTTAGCGACGTCATGGCTTCATTTACCATGACCATTTATCACCCTGCAATGAATTGTAACTGAATCATCTTGTGTGTCTACAACTATCACTGTGATTCCAAAAATAGAAAAGATGATCAACTAACACTGAGTCGTCAATCAAACCTTTGACGTAAAGTTAAGAAGCTCTATTCCGGAACAAATTAACTTTTCATTAGATCTTTCAAAAACTCATCAACAGCAGCAACATCAACACCACACGAGCTTGTCATATTTTGTGTACTAGTGAACGTCTTAACATTTACGGGTATTTCACATCAAGCAGGGTTGAATAAATTACCTAGCATTAGAAGGTCCACATTATGTTGATAGTAGTCCACCTCCTTCAATCTATACAATGAAAGACTTGCGATTATCCTGTTCCACAAAAAAGGTACAATGTGCATAGCACCAGTCATGACGTTCGCCGGGCACCGTCCTATTGAATGTTTATATTTTCCTCCGAGAGTTGTCAACAACGGGAGATTTCTATATTTCCGTGCATGAAACGTGTCCAGCTCTATTGAGAACCTACCATCTCTTCTCTTGAAAATATGGATCAAATGTGAACCCTACGATCGGTATAAATTATTATAGCTCCCATGATGGGACCCAAAATTCGTGTCACCTACAATCTCTCAAACACTTGGCACAAAATGAGTGTAGAGGTAACGGGGGCGATAATAATTGGCGACACTGTTGTCTTATTCGCAGGCGAGTCTGCAGCAGCAGCTGGCACCACTGCAGTACGAACCAGAGGATGTGCTGTGTCAGCAAGCTGATGAACCCCATGACACTCAGGCTTGGGACATCGTTGGGAGGTGATATGGATATCATGAATCAGGGTTCTCCTTCCACTTCATCCCATCTTTCTCTGATCTTATTACCCTCATATGACTGATATTACATTGTTATGATAATTTATACTTTAAGGCCCATATAAAAGCACAACTTTGTTGATTATAATATTCAACCTTCTCCGAATAATCATTTTTTGTGAGTTTTTGAACTGAGTAAACCCCTACTTAAACGGTAACAGTAATTCTGAGACGGACTATCTTTCTCCAAGAAGCTCAAGTAAAATCAGCCTCTCAATATTTACGAAACATCGAGTAAGCCGAGAGGTGTTCGTGAGGCACAACTGCAGATGCTGTTTCGTCCGTCAGCTTTTGCCTACTGGCGTAATAGGCTTTGATTAATAACATGGATAAATATATCTATTTTGAAACTTGGTTACCACTGCGGCCATTGGAATAGTTGCAGAAATGAACAGAAAGCTGGACTCCCATTTTTCTTCTAATACATACAAACGAATTTGGTAGACAGCGTACTTTGGCCTACCAATGCTTTCGAGCAATGATCATAATTTTTCTGAATAGATATCATAATTACAAATTACATAAATCTTCTCGAATCTATTTTTGCTGGGCATACTTTACACTTTAGTCGAGGTGAAAGTGAAAATTATTAATTTGCAAATTCAGTAAATAGCCCCAAATCGATGATTTAATGGATATAATTTTACTTTTTCATCGTTTTAATTAGAGCAACTAGCAAAAAAATAAAGGAAACGGTGACCTCTTGACAAGTTTCGGTAGGCCTGACTAATATTCTGATATTATGTTCTAACTTGATCAGGATGAACTAACGCGTGCGTCATTAGAGTTTCTGTGGGAAACTGGCGCCCGCTATGAAACTTTTAAAGCATTAATTTTATGCTCATTTTCTGATATGACCCCTTTCATATGTTAAGCCAAAGTATGCTAAGTAATTAATTCAATCAATCAACCTTACAAAGTAAACCCAGGAAGGCGATACAATTGATATATTAAACATAGTTTATCACTAGACTTATATTAGATGCAGAAAGCGACTGAAAGTATCAGTACACGCTACACTGCATTGTGGCTCATTGTTTGGCCTCTGTCTGGTCAGAGTATGCGCTGCCACCGGCTATACATATTTGACACACTGTAGTCAGGGCCGTCACAAACGACGTTCACCAGCGAATTAGCTGATTTTTCTATCCAGCTTTGGTAGTTGGAAGCCCAGTTCCTTGTTTTGACTTTCAAGCAGTCAGTACACTTGGACTATGAGCATCTGAGCAAATATCACACTAGCACTATATGACCTCGGTACATTCATAAGCCGGCGACATAAGTTATTATAAGCCACACGTAAGTGGCCAATGGTCCTCTGCTTAAAGTTCGACCTAAGAGAGTTACAGTACATAGGGTAGCAATAGCTTCAGAACAACTGACACTTGACCTCTTCAGAACAGTGAACAAACTTCCTCGCTACTATAATTTTCACTGGCCGTGTTACACTGTTTTTCTAATAATTCTTAAACGAATAGTCGGATCCCTTTGGTATTTCAACAGAAAGCCTTTTACAGCTAGGCCTACCTAATTTATGGCCCACATACCTTATTGCTATATGTGTTTAGAGAGGAGTTTACTCGTGTATATTAAGCCTATATTAAGCTGACGCTAGGAAGTCGTTTCTCCACATTCAGACGACGCCCAACTTGTGCTGCAATCAAACGCCGGTGTTACCCGCACAGTGTTACCCGGTGTCACCTGGTGTAGCTGTAAGCGCGACGTGCGATCTCAGCACCACAAGAAGTGTTGCGGAATTTATAGAAAACTGTTACCTAAATATTTTTGGCCGAGCATTATCTTGGCTGTATTTTGGGATAAAAAGTTGTTGAAAAAATACACAAAAGTGCCTCAATTGCAGGAACTCGAGCAATATATACCAGTCATACATATTTTAATACCAATTGTCAAACATCGGAGTTAAAGGTCGCAAATAAAGGCAGTGTTACCCAGCTCATAACACTACAATTTAGGAAGGTTTTCGTCGGTGTCTCCCGGTGTTACCCAACCTGTCGCATTGGAGGCCGGTGTAGCACAGGTGACACAGAAGGCCTGATTGCAACACGCCCCAAGTTCGGCGTCAGAAGTGACCTCCTGACCAGCTTAATATAGGCTTAATATACACGAGTAAACTCCTGTGTAAACAAATACAGCAATGTGCTATGTAGGCCATGAATTAGGTAGGGGTATAAAAGACTTTGTGTTGAAATACCATAGTGATTCGACAATTCGTTTAAGAACTATTAGCGAAAAACAGTGTAACATAGGCAGTGAAAACTACAGTACCCAATTAAAAATTATCAGTGGAGCGCGCGTGAATTATGTGCGGCAGATCCGATATTAGGCCGATTTATGCGAGGAGGTGGCCACGCCTCGTGGTTTCTCGGATGACCACGGTTGGGGTTTCAACA
>LQNS02277221.1:4588794-4601426 GCA_001587735.2 Parhyale hawaiensis | reverse complement strand
CATGGAAGAGTTAAAAGTGAGCTGGATTCAAATTGAATTTATTTGTTAATATGTTTGTAGTGCCATAAGTGATAATCAACAGTTTTGGTGGTTATGTAAATGCTTACTTTATCACATTGGTAGCCTACCTCGTTGTCCTAGCCATGAAGCTTTCCTAGTAAAAAATTTCATCTGGAGGACCATGGTAATCACCCTATTTGTAGGTACATCACAGCGCAGTAAGGTACGTACAATCAACACTTCGAATTTCACCGTCCCCGTTTGTAACCAACGAGAGAATAGTTCGAATTGGCCTGAAAACGTACGTTTTTATCCGAGAAACTTATGCTGGTCACTTTACTAATTTTGTTGCAAATTGCATCTGCAGTATAGTTGCAGTGTAAGACAATCAACGTTCCGATTCGTCTGTCAAACAGCTATGAACTTGTTTCAATTTTTTTGTGATACCTGGGAAATGGTGGGGGTTGTACTTCTATATGAGAAGCCAACTACCGATAAGAAATAATTATCAAAGAAATGTGATTCTTTGAGGAATACTGATTAGGTAGCTTAATATGAACAGACAAAAAGCGCACGGACCTTTGAAGTATATAGGGCATACTGCTCCGTGAAAGTTACATTTCATCGAGGAAATTTCACTTTGTACGACAGTGACGCTGGGATTTTAAGTTACTCACCACCAAGGCCAATGGTACACATCAACACCACCCAGCCGACGCACAATGCCCAAGCTGCCACATCAAAACTGGCGTAGAAGAACGTCGCCGCATCGTTGAGAGAGGGAGCCGCGTCCCTGATGCTGTAATAATTGACCCTCACGAGACCGAACACCACGGCCAGACACGTGGCTGCGAACACCAGCCAGCCCACTGCCAGGTATTCCTGGAATATGGGGAAATGAGCACGTCTGTAGTTCTGCTGGATTCTGTTAACAGAAGCTGTTGAAAAATTTTCAATTGTGCTAAATTCACTTTACAAAGTAAGAGGCGGAAGCGTTTTAAGAATTGCTGTGTTAACTCGGAGAAATAAAGTACAAATGAAGAGGAGAGCACCTACCTTCTGTTTCAGTACTTGCAGCCACTTCGGACCAGGGAAAGGTGTCCCCTGTCAAGGAAAAATGTGTTAAGTATTATTGGCATGGTGTCAGACTAGCTTCAACATATAATTATTCATTTTCTTTGGGAGGGGGGGGGGGATTTATCTGAACGGACACAAACAGCGAGCTCGCACAACGAAATTTCATGTTGTGTTTGTGTAAGACGTACAAATGCAGTGACGCCTTTCGTTACTTTTATTGGTTTTTGAATCACGTGCGCTAGTACATTGAGTTTTGATGGCAGCACGTGAATTTCACTCCAGTCTGCATGACGTGCGGCATTATTGGAGCTTTTTTACAGGCACGTGTGCTGAGCATGCTGACCAGTCGGTCCGCAGTGTTTTTCATTTTTTAGATGACGCCGCTATTGGAAATATTCATGTGTCGTGCTGTGCCACACCTTTGTCTTCCAAACGAACAAATGGAACTCCATTCTTAAGGCGTGAGGAGACCGCTATATTGTTTCTTTCAAAACTCACTACAGACTACAGTGTCTGTTGTCCTCCGGTCTTCCCTTCCCCAATCCCCCACCCCCTTATCTTCAGTGGCCGGTTCCTTCCTCTAGTTCCGAAGTTCCGCAGCATTCACTTCTTCGACAGCTTGTAACTAGAGCCAGCGAAGCTAACATTGTGAGTCTTGTGATGCGCTTATTTTCTGTCTCCTACCTGCTATCCCTTCCACAACCTGCTTCAGTTCTTGTTCTTACTTCAAGACATTGTTACCGCGCGTCTTAAGTCGTGTTCTTACTTGTTACAGTCGCTGATGTTTTGGTTAATTGCAATTCCCGAGTGCCAGTTTATCTCCGATTATTGTACGCCTCTGACAATTAAGTTCAATTCATTGACGTGAGCGTGATAGTCATGTCAAGTGCTTAGTACGATTATTGTACGTTACTGAGTAGGTCGTACATCCGGTGTCACAAACGTGATGCTTAATGGCGTTAGCTATTACCAACTGTTTATCAACGAGATCAGCCACAGATCTTACCTGGCTTCTGTTTTACGACGATTATATTAAAGGCAAGTAATTACCCCTGACATCTGCGTGGGGGAATTGGTCGTTTCCCAATTAATACCTGTAAATATACTACTAAAATTGAAGCAAGTTTCAATTCACGATCTCCTTCCCGCTGAACGCTTCTCAATCCACAGCCCCTAGCTAATATTATGGAGCCAAATGCATGTGCACAAATATTGTGGAGATCATTACTCTCATTATTAATGGTGCTGATGGTAGGAAATAGTTTTGAGCATAAACTAAAGGGTAGTAAAAGCCCTGAAGATAGTATGAATAGTTCATTCCTTGCAGGATGACTCTAGCTCAATGTATGAGTATGTTCAAAAATCTGTAACATTTGTTTGTACGATTTAAGTAGTGAGGGGCAACGTGTGTTTATTTCAGGAATTATTGTCCTTAACAGCAGCACGATTGCAGTAGCGCAACAGCCATCAGATGATATAAATTTACTGTAAGGCCCTACTTATTTCATTCAATTATTGTTGCTGCTGATAAAAAATCGTGTGGTAAACATTCAGTAAGCACATCATACCAGTTAATTGTGAGGGCGTTTTTACCACTCTAACTGCAAATGTTTTCTTTTAATATCTGTTGAGCATTGCAAGCTCCAGAAGAGTATCACTCACAGCAGCAAAATAACATAAACAAACAAAAAAAAAAAACAGAAATCATTGAAATTGTATTCTCAGATTTTACCTGGCATTTACTCGCCCTTGTTATGCAAAAAATGCTAAATTATATGTTAACATTCATACGTACTTCTCTATTTGCGCTGTAGTCTATGAGGAACAGCGCGCAGGCGGCACCCACAAAGTAAGGTGCGAAGCGAGTGTAAGGCATCAGGTAAAACCAGGACGTGTACTCCAGGGCTGAGGGTCCGCTGCGGCAGAGAAGTGTATGGTATAAGAAACATCACTTTCGTATAGGGTATGGGAACATGAGCCAACTTTAGGACATAGGTATGTACTTAAAACCGCGCAAACTCTTTGTCCTGCAGATTATAATCAAACTGAGAGGTTTGCAATTTTTAGAATCAAGGTTCATCCCAAACACTTTAAGGGTATCCGATTTTGCAGCGAAATAGGTTCATTAAAGTTTGACTTGTGCTAATCATCAAACAGGTGCGTTGTCTTCGACTTGTAGATTCAAGTTTCAGGCGTTGACTTAATCAGCTACCCGCAATACGTCCCTGAACTTAGTCGTGCACCATAAACTGGAGACTTCAAACAGCTCAATATCATTAGGCATTTTCCAGCGCCCGCAACACGATTCAAAGTGACGCGAAGCTGAAGTGCTTGTCTGTATTCCGGACGAGTCAAATGAAGTAAGTTTGGTTTAAATCGACTTTAACGACCTAATCGAACGTGCCCTTAGTAGAGCTTTACTCAGACTCACGCTACTTACTCTGATGACAGTAGGGCTGCAGCCGGCAGGTCCTGAGCCAGGACGACAATCCCGCAGACGAGACAAAATATCAAGGCAACCGTTGCGGTGTACAGCAGCTCTGAGTAGCGGAGTAGAGACAAAGAGAAGGGTCAGTTTCAGTAGTCGAGTAGTCTAGCACAAGACAATGGGTAGCTGTGTTGTTGCTGTGAGTTATTTAGAGTCTAAAAAAGTGTATAAGTTCGTATTAACGCAAAGCCTAAATGCAGAAGTGTTAGGAAAATTTTAGGTCGCCTCATTGAAATATGTATATATAATATTACAGTTTCTCGTCCCGTCAACACCCGGAACCGGCGCGGTAATCTCAAGGTCCCAAAATCGAGTCCTGGCTCGATGCTTTGTATACATATATATAACCAAAAAACAAAATAAAATAAGGAAAAACATGTCTAATTAAATTTCTAACTTAGGATAATAAAAGAAAAATATTCAATTTTCTAACGTAAGTAGTGGAATGCAAAGCACTTCATCAACTTAACAGTTTGTGCAGCTTAAGCTGTTCTGTCATCCCGGACATTCTTCTCGAACATTCTCGAAATCTGAGAGCGGCAGATGTGGCACAATGTATAAAACTTAGTTGGTAAGGCTAGGAACTGTGTCATTGCTCAGCATTAATTGAATATGTTAAAATACAGTAGACATTGATAAGGTCCATATTATAAGTATGAATTATAGTGGTAGCACCATCATAATGATACGTATACACTATAGCATGATAGGAACAATATTTGGCGCGTATTTTTCTGCGAAAGAGCGTGAGGCTCTCACTCACGCAGGTCCTATAACTTGGCAACTTCAAGAAACCAACCAATGAGATCTGAGGGTAGAGCTGCGTGCCATGTAAAGTCCCGTCTTTGAAAACTACTTAGGCCGCCTTGCGGGTCTCTGTAGGGGTTTGAGTCAGATTCGCTTGGACTACCCTAGCCTCAGGGTATGTCACAAGTCTTTCTCCGTGCTTGTTCCGCCGCACTTGTGGTTCAGTGTAGTGAGCGGTGCACGTTTTTGTAAATACTTTACCTGAAATGACTTTACTGATCGTGACATGGGTAGGATTGACACCTGAATAAAGGCAAATATTGAGTGATCAAATTCTGAATCGACTGTGACCGGATGCTGACGTAGGATGACACATTAATAAGTGTTCAATGGGTCACTACATCCGAACTTGCACACAGTGCCGAGAAGCCCGTTCTCGTGTTCCTGCACCTACTTATAATTTTTGCGAGAGAGTGTCTCACGGTGAAGAGTCCTACGCCTATTTATAATTTCTACGACAGAGAAACCTACGTTGGAGGCCCTGCGCCTGATAAACCATTTGGCGAGAGAGTGCCCGACGATGAAGTGTCATTGATCAGCATAGAAGCCTGTTCCCGTATACCTAGAAGCTTGTTCCCGTATTCCTGCTTCAGAAGTTTGGAGCGCCGTACCTAGAAGCTCGTTCCCGTATTCCTGTCGTTCCTGCAGTCCTCTCGTTCCCGTATCCCTGCTTCAGAAGTTTGGAGTGTCACACCTTGAAGTTCGTTCCCGTATTCCTGTCGTTCCCGTGTTCCTACCTCAGAAGTTTGAAGTGTCGTTCCCCGAAGTCCGTTCCCGTATTCCGCTGTGCGTGAAGACTTGTGAAGCCCCACTGTTGCCAAGTGTTTGAGCTAGCAATGTGTTGATGATCAGTGTAGGGCCCCAAATATAGCTAAGTGATGGAATACTTAGGTGTCCAAAGTGCATAGATTAGGTGTGAATACCGGAAACGCTCATTTGTGTATCTTAATAGGAAATTTTGAAGTCAAAATGAAGAGCAGTGTTCCAAAGAGGCCGGTGTTATACATATGCAAATGTATAAGCTAGGTAGGAATGTGTAGTGAAATGTTTTCATGGACCAGTTTTCTGGCGCTTAGCATAAGTGTGAAATGTCTTTGGCCTGCGCGAGCGCCAACAAAAAAATTGAAAAATTATCTAAATGATTTTTATACATTAGTGATGGTTTAATATTAATTCTGATGTACAGTTGTCGTAATTAAGCTATAAGATTTTGCTTCAAAGATGTGGGGCTGCATGCCCTGAATGTGAAATGTTATAATAATTGATCATCTTGGGGTACTTTTCATCAGACGGAACTAGCTAGGTACCAAGATATTATATGTGTGTCACGACATACGTGTACTGTGCTTGGGCCTTGTATGCCAACTGTTTTACCTCCAAACTATTCGTAATTCCAGTTCAACCCGTCAATTTACCTTACTTCATGGGAGCTTCCAATCATCCCAACATTTGGTTTTTTCTCCGATAACAATGGTCGAAATGAAATTTAGTGTATTTCTTTGCACATTTTGAGGCGTCTTCGTCGATTCAGTTATTATCATTATCAAGGTGTTTGATGTGGTGAGGTATTTATGCAAACGTATCTCTTCATGTCCATGCTTAACTTTCTTAATATATAACCGTTGACTTTAATTTGCGTTTCATTTTGTCCTCGTATCAGTCGCTCCAACGCCGTGTAATAATGTGAATTTCAGGGGCCCCACTCCCCTTCTTTAGGACACATGAATATATGTATGCATATATGTATGAATTTCAATGTTAATTTCAATGTCAGATAACGTAACGTGCAATACATGTTGAGATGTGGGTTCAAGTAATTTTCAGCGTTAACGTAAATGTTTTCATATTAATATCCCTGCCTTCGTTGTTTTGATAATGCCATTTTGATCATTGAAAATAATCTTTTAAAAGTATATATACTGTATGTATATATATATGCATATGCACACACACATACACCATTAGTTAACGTGACCTATTCTGTCTTGTTTCGATTTGCAAATTAAGTAAATAAATAAATAAATAAATAAAAACATGAACAACATAGAATGTCCTAACACAAGTTTCAATACCATAGGCTACAAAAATGTACTAATAATTATTAAAAATAATTTCCTTCAAGTAAGAACATTTGCAAACAAACACATAAAGACGTACGAAAATGTCATTAGGTTTACATTCACCACGTGCCAGGCTTTTGGGTAGTTTGCCACCTATTCTTCAGACTTGAGCCAACGTTTGTATTTTTTCTTCGACGTCGTCAATCATGCCTAAAGTTCAGTAGTCAGTTAAGCTGTGAGATAAAACAAATACACCCTTTGCCCCACTATATAAGCTTCATTAATTAATTTAGCGTTTCATCTTATTTTTACCTCCGCCAAAGAGGTTACGTTCTCGCCGGGTTTGTCTCTTTGTTTGTCTGTCTGTCACCAAGATAGCTCAAAAAGTTATGGACGGATTTTGATGAAAATAACAGGGATTGTTAGGCATGTCAGGAGGAACAGTTGATTAACTTTTGGTGAAGATCCGTCCATCCGTTTGTTTGTTTGTCAGCATCATTTTTCTCAATGCCATAACTCAAAAAGTTATGAGCGGAATTTTATGAAATTCATATGAATTGTTAGGTGTATCACAAAGAGTAAATGATCAAATTTTTGTAATAATCCGTTTGTTTGTTATTTTTTTAATATTTTACTTGCTGTACAATAACTTAAAAAGTTATGAATGGATCTTTATGCAATGTATGGGGGTTGTTAGTAGTTCTAAAAGACATATATAATTAAATTTTGATGCAGATCAGTTTGTTCGTTTATATGTTTGACTCATGTTTGTCATAACCTTTGTTAGCAGCATAACTCAAAAAGTTATGAACGGATCTTCAAGAAATTTGCACAAGCTGTTGTTACTATCAAAAGGCACAAATAAGTAGATTTTGAAGTTGATACGAAAAAATCATGGTTCCAGAGCAAATTTGAATTTTTTACTACCGTTGCCTCTCTTGGCGGAGGTATGCGCTCTCAGCGTGCTCTAGTTTTTATTGCAGTTTTTTGTGTTAGAGTTCTACTTCCACGGCAAAATTTTTCGCCAGTCTTCGCTGTGACCGGTGTCTACCTGGACGAGATATTACATGCTCTCTTATTTCCGGGTGTGCCATGAAAATTGTTGATGATAGATTTCATTGGAATGGGTAGACGCAAGAGTGTTACTGATGCTTAGAAGCTACCATGGTGAGAGATGCAACTTATGAAATTCCTTCTGAAATGATAACACGCCCAATCGGCGGACATGTTGACACTGTGAAGCGATATCTGGCAGACCCATTGCCTAGGAAAACTCGATCTGATGCCATGGAGTGCTAAAAACAACGACTATATACCCGTAACATTTGTCCTGCCAGGAGGCGTTAACGTCGGAATCTTTAGCCATTGAGTCAAGGTCGGTGCTCTAGTCTGCAGTCTCGAACAAGGCAAGTCACATCGGTCAGTCGATGACTTCTAAACTTCATCAAGCATTCGTAACGATGAATCGAATTCAGGAAGCCCATTTAACTTTCGCTTCTAACATACTTTTCCAAAATTTGCTGTAGATGGAGGGTCAACTCTCTAGCTTGCCGTGTATTTATTATTAGTGATATAGATGCTTCAAATTGACTGTATTTTCTAAAGAAAATTTCGCTCCATCTATTGGGCTTTTCATTTTTTTCTCTGCTCAATACTTCTCCCCTAATTACAGAGTAAAGTCTGCAGATTTTTAGCTCTACCGTCTCTGGCAGATTGCTGGCCATTTTTTTTTACCAATGAACGTATACCATTTTTTTTAGTGTTTCCTAGAAAAAAATCCTCTTGAATCCAATGGTAGAAACGGTTTTTCTCAACAACGCATAACAAAAGAGTTATGACCAAAACAACAGTGAGAATCAGAATATGCCGATTTTCTCTAGATGATATGTGGCTTGCTGCATAGAACTTATACCTATTTTTTAGTGTTTTCCAATAGAAAAAGTCTTTCCGTATCCAATTGTATCATTTTTTTCTGCTGCGAATAATAAAGGAGTTACGACAAAAAAAAAACAGTGTATAGTATTGTTTCCTTGCCTTCCAACGGCGGTGTAATCTGGCCATTCTAGTGACGATAGTTTCCGCCTGTTATAAGCGCGGTCTTGGAAAAAACTTACTTTGAGCACGATCGTTTCCACTTGTTCCAAGCGCGGCATTGGCCGAAACTTCTAACCCCACTCACTCAACCCTACTAACCCCTACCTCCTGTAGATGGCTCGCAGGTAGTGCAGCTCATTGAGCTCTTTTCAACGGTATGCAGCAAAGCTCGTTTTGAATTTTTTTTTTGTAGTGTGCGCGCCAAGGGTGGGTCCTATCGCGTCCACCAGCCAAGCGAGTGTTAACTACCTCCGTCAATTAGATTATGTTTTTGTCTAGTTATTCCGTCTGTCTGTTATCAAGATAACTCAAAAAATGAGGATGGCTCTTTATGAAATTTTCAGAGATTGTTAGTCATGTTAAAAGACATAATCGATTAAATTTTAGTGTCACGATTGGTTGGTCTATTGGTGTTTTTGACTAATGTTTGTTGAAATGTTGGTTAGCACAATAACTCAAAAGTTATCGATGGATCTTTATTAAATTTTCATCAATTGTTAGTCATGTTAAAAGACATAATTGATTGAATTTCGGTGAGGATCGGTCTGTCCATTTGTGTGTTTGACTTATGTTTGTTAAAATATTTGTTAGCGTAATGACTTGAAAAGCTATGAACAGATCTCAGAGGAAATTAAGGACACTGGTAATATTATCAAAGGGCACGAGTGATCCAATTTTGGTGTTAATACAAAGATAATCATGGAATTTAGAGCCGATTTGAATTTTGTCGTTACCACTGCCTTGCTTGGCGGGGGTATGCACTCTCAGAGTGCTCAAGTTCACAAAAGTATGGAGTGCTCCATACTTACGAAACTTGCCGAACAGCTTCACCGGCAACAGTAAGAACGGTGCTATTGCATACGCCTGGAAGTCCACACCGAGGTACCAGGTCGTTCCGACACACTGCAAGAGAAATTGAAAATCTATTCTTATTGTATATTGATTCAGCTCCAAGTTCGCATTATCGGATGTGTTTTTTACGCACTGTCTAGTCTAAAATGAGTTGCAGCGGCGCCCAGCGATCGAGCACTACAAGATCTCGCTGTCTCACTGGGGCGCAGCAGTATATAGATATCAGAGATTTGAGTGAGCTGCAGATATGAGTTATTTATGTGAGGAAGGAAGTTCAGTTGCGATATTTTGGGAGAGCGGCCTGAGTTGCATCACGGGGAACTTGTTTCAGTACATTTCCTGGAAAAGGTGCATTTTTCCTGTAGCAGATTGCTGGGCCACTAAAACAGAGACAGTAAATGAGCTTTTCGGGCAGCCAAAAGTTCTGTTAAAGACAGAACAAACTACCAGTCCAAGATGGTGGTTTTTAAATATCGCTGTAAAACATAGCGAAATGTCCTCGTTGGACCATGTAGGCAGCACTCTCAACATTTTACTACTATCGCAATGTATTTATCTTTCAAAACTTGGCAAATAATTCTTAATTTTCAATAATTTCGTTAAACTTCCAACACCTCCGATGAAAATGCAGACTGAGGAGCTGAGAAAAGACCTATTTTACATATTTGGAGTAGTCTGCTTTGAAGGGGCTGTGTGCGCAATGCACGTATGAGTTTGATAGGAATAAACGTACATTAGTTTACACCTCCGTCCACTCACTCCTTTGTAAACCGTAGGCTCCTCATCCGCCCCGTGCTGGAAGCCGATAGGTATAGTGAGGATGTTGGCTGCGAAGGTGAGGTCCACCCACCACTGCTGGCGACAGACGTCCAGGTAATTTTTCTCAAACACTCGCCTGTAGGCGCCGTGCACGAAATACGTCGACGGTCCAGCACACAGCAACACTATCAGCAGGACTGTAGGGAATATCCTGTGCAAAAATTATAATTACCAACTCGTTTTGCTATTGTGTGAAATATAAAGCACTCATCTTACACCAGAGACTCCAGGTAAACACTATACGAATGTACCATAGTTTAATGCACTAAAAAACAAACTTCACGATGTCATGCGTTCTGAGTCAATGAAAGTAACCACTAAGTCTGAAAAATAAAATTTGGTACTGATTTTTTTTAGTTACAATTTCACCACAAATTCTTGAGGAACACTTTCAGTCGTGCACACTTAAGAGTTGTAACACTAGGAGAAGTCGCTGAGTAAATTAGTGAAGGATTCAATAATGCCGCAAAAACGTTTTTATTTAAGAGTCGAAATTACAGCAAATTTTATTTTTGCATTTGACATCCAGTAGCGTCTGTACCTATACGTTCAGCATAATTATTATATATACCCTTTATTAAATTAGTTGAAAATCCTGATGAAAATCACCTAAAATTGTCTACTCCAGTCAGCTGGCTCGCGATTATGGGCATAGGCCCGTTTGGTTGGGCAGCGAAATGAAGACCTTTAGGCTTGACTTGTACGAACCTTCAGATATGTGCCGCGGCTTTGACTCTTTGATTCAAGTTTCAGTCATGGAATTTTAATCAGTGCATATAAGACTTTTGTGAAATTAGTCTTACTTGGTTTCTTCTGAAATCTGCAACACACGATTCAAGCGACGAAACTAAAGTTCAGGTTTGCTTTTCCGGACAAGTCGAGTGAAGTGGGTTTCCTTAGATCAAATTTTTAGTATCTAGTTCAGCGTGCCCTATGTCGTCTTTGTTTCATACTGGACGCATCAGGCACTGGGACGCGCTGTAGTCGACTTGTTGCAGTAGATAAACTACAACTTCGACACCGTTGTGGCATCGTTACAGCAATTGCATCTAGTGCTGGTTACTACTTTGGTCATTTCAACGTTGCTCTCGATGCATTTCATAGAATGAGTTTCCAATCTATTCTTGATGAAATGCTAAATGCAAAGCTGATATGATCGCATATCAGCTATTGCCAGTAGCTGGTGAAGCCGTAGTCAAAACTGTGCATTGCGTAATGGCTTTGGAAGCGTTCAGTCTAAAACTTTATCTTCTGACTCGCCTGTTTCTTTATTGCGGAAATTTGAATTTAAATTATTTACTGCAGAATTGCTTCCATGCAACCGTCCTCGGTATATGTACATCAGCTTGGTATATCTTTCAAAAAGCGTGATACCACACCGTAAAGAGCATGTTAGCGTTAATGGAATTTTCTATTACTATACGATGTTAGATCTAAAAGCTTCGTTGTAGTTCAACCATTGTCTGTACATTATCCAACCCTGTAGTTTCTTTCGTTCAATTGTTATACAAAAGGAAAAAGTGTCAACTTTTATCTTCTTAACGTAGTAATGGCTGAGGGCGGGAAAGAAGATACTGTACCTGATAATTCGGTGGAATATATAGAAGAAATATCTTGCCGAGAGTTTTCAGAACTCCCTGCCGCTTGATTAAAGCCCAGTCACTGTCTTTGGCAATAAGCATATCGTCCTCTTCTTCGTATTGAGAAGCTGAGGGTCCAAGTTCTTGCAAGCTCACGTTAGGAACGGTCATGTCTTTCTTCCTCTGTGGTTCCAGTGATGTCGGGTGCTTCCGTCGTGATTGGCTCGGTGTTTCCAAACAAAAATCCGTCCTCATCAGTACCATCATGGTGAGCATGCCACCCACCGTGAAGAATGTGTCCACTGCCTTGTAGCCGCTCCACACAATTTGGAATGCCCAGCCTTGCGTTATCTGTAGCGAGACATACAGCGGGTGGAAACACCGTGAAAGTTTTTTCTTGACGAGTAAAATAAAATCGGATCGTTCTCAAAGTTATAAGAGTTATATGACGGGTATTACAATACCCTGTTATTGTAGAAATTTCGTTCTAGCAACACAGAAGCTGCATGAAGGCCATAGCTTTTGGCAGCTCGTTCTAAAGTTGGCACGTTTGAGGAATGCCTGAAGGGACCCTACACCTGTTGCAATTAGTCATTGAACTCTTAACAGCTTCTTTTTACTCAGTCGTCTAATCTAATACTAAGAATGACCGTCGTGTGTTTATAAATATATATATATCATATCAGGTTATTAATGATGAACCCCGACAGACGTCCAGCCACGTTTTCGATAAATATATATATTTATATGTTCGGTGTCACGCTCTTAACGAAATAGATAGGCGGAATTTAGCCCAGGTTGGAGGCTCTGGTGCTCCTCTCAAGCTCCATTGAAAGTGATAGGCAGAAAATAGGC
>LQNS02277221.1:4508386-4520677 GCA_001587735.2 Parhyale hawaiensis | reverse complement strand
TGGGAGCAACTTGCATCGCTGTTGGTTCAGGAATATTTGCAACATTTTCAACAGTAAATACAGAGGTGAAATAGTCGTTCAGGATAGTAGCTTTGTCGCTTAGGCTATTGGTGATTTCTCCGTCATGTTGACATTTGTGCCATCGTTTGGCTGGTGGTAAACTTGCTTGTGTATAATATAAAGCATTTTTGTGCTATATAGCTATATACTATTTTAAAAGCTGCTAAGTAGCAGTTATTGTGCGTGCCTAAGTGACAGTCTTCAGTGTACAATTATTGGTCCCAGAAAATGTTATACTGTGCAAGTTCAATTTTGTTTCCTACCTTCTTTGCATTGGACATTGTACGGGGAATGCAAATGAATTAGTTACTATCGCAACATTCTTAGCAGTCTGAGAAGATAATACATTTCAGCCAAAAATCCTTTTGCAGTGAGCAAGATATATATATATTGTACTTCTCTATAGCTGCGGTTTTAGAAAGAGGATTCTGATTTTCGAACCAAAGCTTATTTTACAACAAATGCTGCCAGTAGTTGATCATTATTTTGTTATTGTCCAGTCGTAGAAGCAATTAACGTGATCTACTAAGTATTTATTTAAAGTGTTCATTTTTCTTCCAGTATATTCAGTCTCTCACATTCTACAAGCAAACTCCATAAAGTACCAAGATATTTTTTAGGTATTATGTTCAGGTGACTCAGCTACTTTTTGCGATTTCAGGGGATAGTCGAAAGAAAGTACATAAGAAATTTCTGGGTTAACCAACAATAATATAATAAAAACTACTGTACTTTACCTAATAAAATTAAATGTTCATTCCGCGTTCGGTGGTTAGGCGTTAGCATCAATGGCAGTTGTACTGGACAACACCTGAGCCTGGTGGATTCGAGTGACGTACAGATATTTTGAATCCACTATATCATAAAACACAGTTGCTGGTCGCTCCCTTGCTTGCTCTCTTGCTCCCTTGCTCCTCCCCTTGCTGCCTTGCTTGCTTGCTCCAGTTTTGGTCCGTCTCTCCGTCACGCAGTTAAGAGTTTAATGGGTGAAAATTCATGCATTGAAAAACAAGTTGAGAGACCATAAAATTTCAGCGCTTGGGATACCGGTGACACATATAGCTCTGGATCTCCGGCCTCTGGATCCCGAGCTCTGGATCCCCAGCCGCTGGATCCCCGCTTTCATTGCTGAATGATATCGTACTAGTTGAATCTCCACGCTGAGCAGACGCTTTTTTAGACTGAATTTACATCGCAGCCAAAGTTCGACGCTGGAGGTTCAACAATCAGTTGGTATCCACAATACGGTGAGCCCTGGGCATTTCCAGTGAATTTTTTTGACTAAACTATATTTTTCGCAGCGTAACGCTTAATCAATTCCAAGCTGTTATTCACTCGTTATTTTGCAGGGGGGGGGGATATTTTGCTATCGCAAAACTCATGGTTGTACGGCTTGCGTTTCACATTCATTCAAACTGAGGCCTGCAGGGATGAGACCTGTAGTACAGCAAAACTTATACTGGGAACCGGAATAATAAAAAGCTCAATCACAAAATTTTTGCCGTCATTTTTGACGGCTGCGCCCTCTAGTTTTTCTAATAATGCGCAGTGATAGTTTATTGTTCTCTTATTGTATAATTACCCCCGTATGCAATGTTTCTTTTTTTCATTGCCTTTTCAGAATTTTCCCGGCGTTGTTCTTGGTAGTCATGTTCTGCGCGGGTCCATCCGGGTATTTCGTGCACGGTGCCTCCAAGAGAAGCTATGAACAAGATTACTTGGACTTGTGTAGGAGAGACTGGTGGGTGGATCTCACGATGGCATCCAACTTGATCTCAGCGTCTAACTGGTTCAGGGCTCTCAGTAATCCAAATGCAACTATCTACACCTCGGTACGTACACTCGTAATCTCGTCATCATCAACCGTTTAGTTAGAAGTCATCATTGACCGTCTGATATACTAGTAGCTCATCGCTGTTACTTTGAAATAATAATAAATAAGGTACTCGATATGGATTTCTTAGACCAGACACTGAACGCGAACCTATAAAGAGTATGGTCCAGTGACATTACGAGTGTTGAAAGGGTGCACAGCACATTAGACCTTGCTTACATACATAGTGTCGAAGATTCAAATATAAGACAGGGCAAGCTATAGAATGTGGCCACTGATTACTCAGCATGCAAAAGAAATATAAGATTGGTCATGCAAATAACAGATTCTTCTCTACATTTTTTGGCATGAATTGGCCAATGTTTTAGGTGCAATAAGCGAGAAATAGTGGTTCGTTAGATAGATATTTTTCGTGCAATGCGTACAGAGGATTAGTGTACGGCTAGTTACGCTCATTTTTCATTAAAAATTATGCTATGGCGTGTATATTAACTCATTTTGAAAGCGTGATAAAGAAAACGTGTCATAAGCAAATTGATAAAATAGAGAATCACTCTGAGAGCGCTTCCCAAGCAAGGAAATGTTAACGAATAGTTCAAATCGATTCTGAATCCAGGAAATTTTTTATCATTGCTAAGCTTGGTCACTTGTGCCTCCTGATGTTAATAACAATGCGTGTAATTTTCTTGATGACCGTTAGTAACTTTTTGAGTCATGTTCTGACAACATTAGGGGGGAATTTTAGTCAAACACCTATGCATACGAACCGATCATTACCAGAATTTGGTGATTTGTGCCTTTTAACATTTCTGTTATGTTGACAAGAAAAAATAGGCCGATGAACATACAAATGGTTGGATGGGTCCTCAGCAAAAGTTCATCATTCATTCAAACTAATATACCTAATATTCCACTGTAAATTTTATAGGGATCTATCCATAACTTTTTGAGTTACCTTGTTGACAGACGGAGGAACAATATGGTAGACAAATATCAACTCCGATTAAAAACTAACCTCCTTGGCGGAAGTTATAAATATTGGTAAAAGATTTAGAACTTCTTCCATATGCAAATTCTGTTATTTAGATCAGAAGCGTGATCTCAACTAGATACCTGCGGGTTGGACAATGAAACAGTCAATATAATGTAGACTTCCTCATGCAATGTATAGTTCACAATATTTACGTGTCTATCTGAATCATTTCTTTATTTATGTGATTGATCATATAATCAGTAGAAGCACCATAACTAGTAGTACATCTCCTAGTAAAGAAGTCAAAATTGTCCACTGGTCATCCAATAATAGGAAATAAGTGGTTATTTTGTAGGGAGTTTAAAATTCTCAAAAAAAGACTACAATGCTTTTAATTAAAGGTTCTTTCATCGTCAGGTTAAATATTGCTGAGGACGGCTAGCTTTTTGTTTCTTAATATTCTTTGTCTATATTCCAGTGCATCGGTGCGAGCTGGTACGTCGGTGCAGACTTCCAACTGTACCTACTGGCGCCCTTTTTCCTGCTTCCTATGAAACTGTTCGGGAAATACAGTAAGCAACTCATAAGTATCTGTGTAAGGGAACACCTTGTGGCGTGAGTAGCATTTCATTCCTTTTAATTGTTTGGTAATATAAGTATTTCATAGGGTCTCTCGTATACATATATATATATTTTTTTTCTTTACAACTGGCCCTTTTTTGTGAATGGTGACATGAAAACTTCATATGCTCTAGTTTTTCAATCTATGTCTGTTGCATCTGATCTGGTCTTAGGAACACAAACTGGGACGCTCATCATGAATCTGCGATGTATGATCATCTAGGTCCGTGACCGGAGAATTCCACCGCGGAAAATTCCACCGCTGAAAGTTCCACCACCGAGAGTTCCGTAGGAGTTACGTAGGGAAGATATGCGTTTCGTATATTTATCACTCGCGAACAAAGTGAGAGAGATTATAATGTTTTCGTTGAAGATTTGGGTATATATATATTTATACATATATATATTTCTATATATATTGCTCTGTCCACCCAATAAGTAGTCGAAGGAGTTGAGAAATCTTCATAATTTTTTGTAGCGAGTTTGGTGGGTTGACCAAGATGTGACCCATGCCAAAAAACTAGTCCTTGCTGGCCAAAAAAATAACTGCATTGCTCCGCCGTGTCGAATTTGCCTCCATCGCGGCAGATCGTCTCACGCCGCGAGGCCTCCCATTTTTCCTGTTATTATTGAGAGATCTGCACGGTGCTGGCAGTGTGGAGCTAGCCTTGTCGGACACAGCATACATATGAGAAATTAGGATTAGCTGGCCATCAAAAATGACTTCTTTGAATCTGTTCCCACCGCGGGTGATGGTCTTACGTCACGAGTCGTTCTAGTTCTGAAATAATTTTATGAGTCAAATTGATATTTTCTTTTGAATATTATAGTCAATTACAAGTATGTTCTTGGTACAGTTATTAGATAAATTAAAGTAAATACATTTATTCAGTTTTTTATTCATATGGTAATATCCTTACATTAGTTACTATTTTCTATAAGCATTTTCAACATTACGAGATTGTAAGCTGGGACAGATTAAACTTAGTTGTCGTTGACATTAGACGTGCTTTAGAATTGCTATATCTTATATATTTTTATTTGTGACCCCCACTATGGCTGTTATACGAAGTGGAAAGAATAAACTGAAGTTAGTAGATGCACAAAACTACTGCTAGGGAAAACATGCTGTTTGTTTGTCTGTCACCAAGATTACTCAAAAAGTTAGGAACGGGTCCTTATGAAATTTACAAGGATTGTTAGGCACGTTAACAGTAACAAATGATTAACTTTTGGTGAAAATCCGTTTGTCTTTATGCCTATTTTTTCTTAAGGCCATGACACAAAAAGGTTTTGACGGATTTTCATGAAACTTACAAGAGTTGTAGGTATAATGCGAAGAGTAAATGACCAAATTGTTTATACAATATGTTTCTTTGTTTGTCTGTTTTTCACTGCGTTTGATTTTGAGCTCCTAAGCACAATTACTCAAAAAGCTATGAATGACTTTTTATGAAACTTATAGGAGTTGTTTCTAATGTTAAAAGACATATATGATTCCACTTTGGTGATAATTGATTGGTCCGTTTGTGTGTTTGACTTAGGTTTGTCATAATGTTTGCTAGCAGCATAACTCAAAAAGTTATGAACGGATCTTGAAGAAAATTACAGAATTTGGCAATATATATGTAAATACAAAGCATCGAGCCAGGACTCGATCTGGGGACCTAAAGATTTCCACGCCGGTATATACTATCAAAAGGCACAAATGATTAGATTCCACTTCTATTCTGAACTAAGGTTCTGTAGCGTTTATATGCAGGGTGCGTGCCCTTAATCAAAGTATAATATTCATAAGAACAATAATTATTATTAGACTGACTTTATTTAGAGTACAGCTGGTCATAGTGTTCATTAATGAATATATTTTTTGCTTGTCTAGCAACTATATACACAAATAATATAGCAAGCTATCATGACTACATTGTAACTTGCGCTTACCACTACCCAACCACACATGCAAGTTTATATTTCGGGACATTGAAACACCCTCTCTAAACGTTACTGTCAAGCATCATGTTGTTGCAGAATGTAGGACTTGAACTCCTAACTTGATATTAGTCTGAATAATTGTTGAAAAAAATGTCTGAAACCAATTAAATATTTAAATGCTCTGCTCCATTTACGTATTCGTAAATTCGTTCTATCTTGCGTACAGATTTATAAAATTAAGAGAAGTAGAATGAAACTTCGTAATTATTTCCTTCTCATGTAAAACTGGGCTAGCAATGAATAACCGGACACGAGAAAAAAAATCGTTACATTTCTTTGGAGCACAGAAAGCAATATCGAGTCTGCAAAGCGCAAAATTTTTGGTAGAAATGGAGCAGAAATTTAGAGCGTAAAACCGGGACCGTAAGCCCTAAAATTACCTACATCAAAATTATATGTAATTAGATCCTAACAGCATTCGAACTATTTATTCAACAGGACTGTATTAGCAGTTATTGTAAACAAAGCATAATCAACAATTTTAAATCTACCAGTATTATAGAAAAGTAAGTGGAAACAAAACCGTTTCTATGACTAACTTTTGCTCAATACCGATGTTCTTGCTTAATATCATGCTTGTATCTATGCCTAAATGTACTCGAGTATATTTAGGCACAGATATAAGCATGATTGATATAAAACTTCTATTAGTATTAGCCCTTAGTCTAACGCAACGCAGCACACACAATCTTTAACGAAATACAAGAAAAGGCAAACACTCATAACACTACAGTGTAATATGCAGTTGAGAAAATACGGTAGCACTAAATGGGAATTAAATCGCAGACAGAATCTATATAGACAAAATCCCGTTATCCAGAGTTAAAAAAAAATTATGAAAGCTTATGTCTCTGGTTTAAACGGGAATACTTAAATTCAGTTTAATACATATTAAAAGCCAATTTTTACTTCGTGTTTATGTATATTTTCAACAATAGGGTTAAATAACGAGTGCTCTATAATTAGTTCAACAAATGTACGACAGCTCGTGAGGTAAAAGTCTATTTTGTCTTTTACTGAAACATATTATATTAATAACAAACCATTAGTGTCTTGCTGGGTACAATAAACAGACGCTTGAAATCTACGATTAATTCATTATTGTCATTTAAAAAGAAGTTCAAAAATCTAACTGTATACATGGCAGTGAAGTAATAAAGCAACACAATACTGCCAACTTGTTCGCAAAGGATTTGAGAAATTTTTACAGGAAAAAGTTATTTACCGTACAAAAAGGAATTCAATGGCTACGGTGCTGGTTTGAATACATTCAAAGGAAACTCTGGCAGAAAAAGAACGCAGAGAACTCGAAAAATATCGGCAGAGTACGGAAATTTTATTACAGAAAATCTACATTAATTTCTATGTTGCAATGAAAGCGGTGTATCAAGAGGTAGTTTTTTACAGAAAACTGAATAAGGAACTACGCTTGTAGCGTTTTTTTTTTTTTAGAAAATTTAAGTGAAGAATCAGTTATTACGAACAGATTAAGGTTCTAACTAGAAGAGCAGTATTCTCGCTGGCGGTAACCGTAAATACTTAGAACATGACATTCTTGTCTCATAGTAAGCCAGGAAAAAACGTATTTGAGAATAGCATGGGAAGAGAAAATCTTTCTGCTTAACGGCAGGAATTTGTGGTAATGGCAACGTTTTGGGACCTGTTAGCAGTAATGGAACTTTCAGAGGAGAAGGCTTCTAGCAAATACTGTATAGATAATTTGATAACTTTATCAGTTCAAGAAGCTTTTGGTCATAGGTTCGTTAACAGTTGGTTCTTGCAAAGTGGTACATGAAGGATCATTGTGAAACACTAAGAGCGAACAGCATTTGGACATAAGAGTCATAGCACTTGGCGTATCATACACCATGTGACTTTTTTTTTGGGGGGGGGATGCCATGTAATATACAAAGTCTATGAAACACAACCTCCATTGCTGGAGATCTTGCGTCAACTGATCTAAAAATGAAAAACGAGTTCCATGTATTAAGAAATAACCTACAGATTATTATATGTATAAGCAAAGCATCTGATTAAAAATCGGGTTAATGGGTGCGTAGAGAACAATGGTCGACATGTTACAAGAAAGTATGATTTATTGTACTAGATAAAATTTTATGGACTGGATAACTTGCTTTTTTATTCCTTTTTATATTTAATCAAACTTTTCCCAAAAATATAATTACTTATTGTTGATTTGAGGGACCGCTTCAGTTGAAATAAATTCATCCTTCTACACAAGGGCTGTTATACCGTTGTGTATTCAACTAGTTACTAAGAACTCATTATTGAATACATCTGCTTGTAAATGTACTTACATATGAGGTAAAAACACCCTAATAATATGCAGCAAACAGACTTGAAATTTTCCGATATAAACGGGAGGCATGAGCATTCACAGAAACGGAGATATTTTTTTAAACATTCGATGTACGTCTATATGGTCCTCCTTTAGATTGCTGTTCTTAGCAACGATGGTCACATTAATAAGGTTCATATGCAAGATCGTGCTCTTGCATTATTACCTCCGTCCAGGAGGTGAGGTGTTTACCGGTACATATTTGGCTGTTAACAATATAGCTAATTCAAGAAACTGTTGACGGATCTCTATGAAAATTACAGGAACTGTTAAAGATGTCAAAACGGACAGATAAGTTTATGTTTGTGATTATCAGTGTGTCCCTTTCACTGTTCATGTCTGTCGGTCTTTCTTTCTGTTTGTTAGCATTGCGTTTCCTTGTGAAGATTTGCGCTCTCCAAATGCAGCTTTAGCAATTATGAGTAATAAAAATCAGTATGTGTGTTTCAGTGGAGTTTTGACTGGAGTAACCACAAAACGTATGAACAGAATTGCAGTGTCACGACTCCTCCCTTGCTACAGCATCAGCCAGTACGCCACACCCGTAGTTTGTAAAGCACAGGAGTTCCTTTCTGCACTTGAAGTTACTTTTTACTAATAGTGCGTAAATATTTGGCCGGTGTAGCGCATATATTTTCATAACCAATATCTGTACAGCATTACTGGCACAATCGCAGTCTATATAATACTTCTGCTTGAGGCTCTGCACGTTATTATTTCAGTATTAGATAGGGGAATTACAGTAAGATAGAAGCTTTGCTTTTCGCTCGAAAAAATTTCAACCATAGCTTCTTGAGAAAAAAATCCGCCACTTTTGAAGCAAAGACATTATGCACGCTTTGCTGTAGCCCACGACATTCTTAATTAGGCCAGACACAGAGCTAGGATACGGTGCGGGAGAACAGAGCGGGTAGTGTTGGACATATCGGCTCTTGAGTATTATTTCAAGCGAATGTGTGTTATCTAAGGAAATACACTGGTATCTTAAGAATAGAAGGCTACGCTGTTCTAACTGAAGAAATTGGTCGAGTCTGTTGTAGTTTTTGTACAGCTATTGCATCAAGCCCAGCAGAAAAAAAATGATGGGCTACTAATCAATATCCACGGGTCCCGTAGTAGTGCGAAATATTCGGACACGCAGACGAAAAAAAAATTCAAACGCGTAAGATTATGAACGACTAAATCATCAGTAAATTGCGGAAAACAGAGCTTAGAAAATGCATACAAATACATAGGAGAACAAGGCATGAAGTGCCGTAGTATTTCTAAGTCTTTATCA
The DNA here is from genome assembly GCA_001587735.2 of Parhyale hawaiensis. NCBI lineage: Eukaryota > Metazoa > Arthropoda > Malacostraca > Amphipoda > Hyalidae > Parhyale > Parhyale hawaiensis. The sequence continues at coordinate 4,511,559 of LQNS02277221.1, read as the reverse complement.
AAGCATAAATGTTGTGACGCTCTATCATCGGTGTCATACCATTTACAGTCGGCGCTGGATTGTAGGTCGGAGGCACGACATGTCCAGTTGGACTTGAGCGCGGCGTTTGACTGGTTTAACCACAGGGGTCTATTATACAAGATGGAGTCCTTTGGTGTGGGTGGTAGGGTTCTGTCAATCATTCGCGATTCTGTTACTGAGCGAACGCAGAGTGTGTAAGTTGACGGCGTTTTGAGCGCCTCAGTCGCGGTAGTGTCTGGCGTCCCTCAGGGCAGTGTGCTTGGTCCGCTGTTGTTCGTTCTCTATACTAGTGACATGTTCTCTTCGCTTGAAAACACGATGATCAACTATGCCGATGATTCCACTTTGATGGCAGTGATACCTGCTCCTCGCCTGCGTGATGCTGTCGCTCAGTCTTTAAATAGGGATTTGTCGGGCATTAGTGCATGGTGCTCTGCCTGGAGTATGAAGCTGAATGCCAGTAAACCAAGTCGATGATTGTCAGTCGGTCTCGGACACTTGTACTGCAGCATCCCCAACTGGAGATTGAGGACACTTTGCTTCAGGAGTCTAGCTCCATGGAGATTCTTGGTGTTCTCTTTGATGGGAAGCTCACTTTTCAGCCGCATATTAGTAGGTTGGTGTGCCGTGCTTATACTAAAATTGGGCTCCTGCGTAAGGTGAATTCTGTGTTTGGTGATAATCAGGTTGTCCGCAGATGTTTTTATGCGTTTTTGCTGCCTGTGTTGGAGTATTGCTCACCGGTCTGGGCTTTAGCTGCTGACACTCACTTGCGTCTATTGGACCGACTTGTTAGTTCAGCCAGCAGGCTGTGGTGAAGCTGTGAACCTGTCCCACAGCAGAAGAGTAGCCGAGGTATGTATGTTTTATAAGGTGTACAACAATGCGAGGCATTGGTTGTATTCTTCTCTCCTAGCCCTCAAGATTTTTGGGAGAGAGACTCTTGCTGCGTGCGGAGCGCACTCTTTCACTTTAGAGGCTATCGGATGTCGAACTAATCAGTTCTGCCGGTGCTTCATGCCCTGGTCGGCTAGGGTTTGGAATTTTTTGCCGGCATCGGCGTTTGGTCGTATGCCAGCAGGCGTTCAAATCAGTTGTTAATGATTTTTCGCTGTATTTCCTTTAACAGCGTTTTTGACTTCCCGGTGTTGCACGATGCTTCTTTTGGATTGTATTACCTGTCCGTGGGAGCTCAAGCGTAAAGTTATAATGGTAATAATTATTATTTGCTGACAGAATAAAGGTGAGATTCTCTGGTGAAATCAGGATACTAAGAAAAGTTATACGAGGTTTGTTAAGGTAGACGGGGTGCGTCAGGCGGAATTTAGATTAGACGGATTAGGTTAAATTACAGGAGCTCTACTCAAACAAAAGTACGTGAAAACATTAATAGACCGTGGAATTTCCATTAGTTTCAGTAGTACAACATTAAATGGGGTATTACATCAAATGACTATAAAATTCATTCTGTAACTCGCTAAAAGATTCTCAGAACGCTCGGGATACGATGTGAGATTTAACAGCCAAATTATGGCAAATTTGCGCTTCCGAGGTCTAACATAACATGCGAAGTGCCGATTTTCATAGCTTCACGCAAAGCCCAAACATATAAAGCACAAGCAGCGCATTCGCGCTTTAGTTTGCACTCTTGCCCACCATGGATGTTTTCTATTTAGCTAAACCAATGTATCCATTTATAAAATATTCATACACTACTTAGTTGTTGCTATTATTGATAAGCTATTTTGGACCTATTTATAGATAAATTAAATTAGCGCAGTTTAATGTCAGCAGCCTTTACCCAGTTTTCATTTTAAACAACTTAGATACATGTTGTCGCTTGCATATCTGCTCTCAACATATTCAATAATAAGTAAATCGTGTCATATTCTCCGACAGTACTGTTATTCTAGATGAAGAAGCACAACCTACGAGAGGCCGTACAGACACATAATTTTTCAAATACTTTTTTTGATGCAAACAATTTGGAACTTTTTTAGCGTCTCAATTAGTACGCAAAGTACCAAATTGCACGCAAGAAGAACCGCATAGGCACGTTCCATGCAGAAAATTTGTTCTTTCGCAACCTAGATATGCACACTTTCAACCCCGCTTTTTAGTATATTCTTTAATGTCTTCCATGAATTCTAAATTTCAAATTAAAAATTACAGAATATTGAAGAATTTTTTCAACTTGGTAACTAAGATAGTAATTTAGCTAAATCTCAAACTTTGATCATTCTAATTATGCAAGAATAGATTATCCTAATTACAGTAAAAAAAATAATGGGTAATAATTACTCGCAAAATAAGAGTTCGTCATACCCCAAATTGTATACAAATAACACTGGTATGAATTTATTATACTACTGTTTAAAAATGTTGTGTGTGTAGTACGCTTGAAGCACATTATGAACGAGGCTGGGCAGCTACGTCCCCGTTGTTGCTGTTGTTTTTGTTCATGTTGTACTTCTCGAATTTTTTGTACGACGTGGCTTAAGGGCGTGCCAGACAACATGAAAGGAGCAAAGAATGAAGAAAATTACGCTTAAGCATGTGCATATATTCATAATTAATGTAATGCACTAGCTTGGTAAAAACGTACGGTACCAATTGATATACTTGTTGCGTATAGAATACCAGTATTTCTAGTTTAGGAAATAGAAAAAATGTCCTGGATCTGTAATTGGTGCTAGGCAACAGGACAACCAGTCAGAATGTAACAAATAAGCGCGGAGAAGCCCTGGTCGAAGGTAATTGGCCGAGCCCTGAATTGGGGTTGCCCCGATGAGATTGAGAAGGTTCTGGAGCCTTCCATGAGAACTCGTATAAATACCCAGCGCGGGAGTAGTGGACTGGTTGTTTTGAACGGGCGCCCGTGAAGGTTCACAACGTCTGCCTCAACGTGTGTGCTCATACCGATTGTGACATACGTCAGTGACATGTAAATATAGAACTTATAAGATGGCCGTGTCGCCCCTGATGCACCGATGTTTTTGTCATATATGCTAAGTTATGCGGGGAGTGCGTGCCGTGCACGCCCTAGACTTTGTTCCCCGGAGTTTGTGCCATGAAGATCCCAAGTTATGTCGTGAGAGCGTGCCGTGCACACCCTAAACTTTGTTCCCCGGAGTTTGTGCCATGAAGATCCC
>LQNS02277221.1:4464594-4505413 GCA_001587735.2 Parhyale hawaiensis | reverse complement strand
TGTGCCATGAAGATCCCAAGTTATGTCGTGAGAGCGTGCCGTGCACGCCCTAAACTTTGTTCCCCGGAGTTTGTGCCATGAAGATCCCAAGTTATGTCGTGAGAGCGTGCCGTGCACACCCTAGACTTTGTCCCCGGAGTTTGTGCCATGAAGATCCCAAGTTATGTCGTGAGAGTGTGCTGCGCACGTCCCCAAACTTTGTTCCCGGAGTGAGATATGAAGATTCACATTGCGTGCTGCGCACGTCCCCACGGTATCCCGGAGTTTGATCTATTAAGTCCCACTTCGTATTGTTCACATTTGCAAGATGTCGAGAAGTGTCTTTATGCAAAGGTATTTCCCAATAAGGTGACGTGTCTGATGTGCGAGACGTATTCGTGCGCCCATGGAAATAAGGAACAATTTCAATAGTGACCTGTGAGGATCCATCATTTATCTAATTTGACTAAGAGTAAGTCGTTATAGTATTAATTCAAGGTTAGCGGCGGCAGCGGCGTGCACAAAGAAAGGTAAAAAGGGGAAATGTTTGTCCTAAATTAAGTGCATATTTCTTCCATAGGTAACTACTGTAAGTGATTTTATTCATGTCCGTCATGTCTGAACGTGTTGTCGAGGATGATTTGTAGTTGGGATATTCCTGCATAACATTATCCGGGTCATATCAATTATTTCTGTACATGTTAGCAGCATATACGACCGTTAGTGTGGAGAGAGATTCTATAGAAATCAATATTGACTGGCTCTAATTCTCGATTATAGTCATGCAATATGATCGGGAATTGGACATGTCGCAGTATAAATTTCAATTAACTTGCCACCGTATAATTCTCAATTGAAGTCGTCACCTTACTATTATTTTCAAGTGTAACTCAATCTAAATATGTTTTGAATCTGTGGGCTTTTTCCGAAGTTGCCGAACAGTTGGACTCGGGCCTAATGCATGTATTATATACATGTCATTATACCCACTTCGAACGCGCAACATTCGTTCCCCACTACGCTGAATTCGTTTTATTTTCAACAGGCGCGCCTTTTAATGATACATCTGTAATGGCGAATAATTATTAGCTCTTTTCTCATGGCGCGCCCAAATGTAATTAAATGTTACCAATACAGATGTGTTTGTTTATATCGTGTGTTTTCTTTACCCCTCCATTCTCTGTTTTCAAAGCCATAATTAGGTAGATTGAAGGCGTGGCTCACCTCATTTGTTTGTTGGACGCTGCTGTTTGTAAATTTCATGTCATTGGTTGTCCATTTATTGATTCCCATGTCAAACTATTCATGTTTAATTAAAAAAAATGTTATTATTGATTAGTTTGTTTATAAATTCATGTCAATAACAATCTGTGACGTCATAACATGCATATGATTGAACCATAACGCATCGCATAGTCGTAACAAGACAGACAGACAAACACGACGCCACCCAAAACATAACCTCCTTGGCGGAGGTAATTATAGAACTTTGTAACCCTTATCAATTATTGAAATAGGTGAAATTGGGATAGATTTTAAGAGAAGCGAATCATTCCATCTTAGAATTGATGCTGCAATGTTGCATATTTCAGTAAATTGTAAGTTATGACAATTTTTAAATAACTTGTCATGTTAAACTAATATTATAACATAATTTGCTCATATTACCACACATTATGAATATATATAATTATGTATAGTACATGCATTTTTTCGGACGGTTTACATCCATGAGGAGTTACATACTTATGACCTGACAATTTAATATCACAGCTCCCCAGTCTCCATTTACTCTAAACCCTACTCTCTTTTTCTTTAAATTTTCAGGGAGGGAGAGGAATACAGCATTGCAACGAACGAGTGATTGGCTGAATCCAGTCGCAACCGAGTTACTTTGGAATAACTGTGCCCGGAATTTGGTGCTTTACTGTACGTACTATTACGTAACCTTGCAAGCTAGAGTTGCCGACATGTAATAACATTTCTTTTGTTTCTCTTGCAGAGTGGCTCTATTGCTGTAGCCTCGCACTCATATTCTGCTTCGTATGCGGCATCGTCGTGACGGCGATGGGCCTCCTGCCGGCCCCTCTGATGACGTTAGAGTAAGTAGTGAATTCGTTGGTGACGAACCAGAACCGAAACTTGTCTCGTAGTATTTAGCGGGTAATTAATAACCTTATTAAGCCCTGTGTCTTTCAGAGAACAGATTTAAACAGTACCGTTTAGTCGTTATACCGATATTTTAATTGGGGGCGAAAGAGGTAGGTGTACTTCTCGTTAAGTGGTTATCCAGTCAACCTTTGCTACCTCGAGTGACGGCTTTATGACGGTTGTTTGCTTTACTGCGTTAAATAACAATGACATTGGAGATATTTCGCATTAATCAGTCTACCACATGTCTAAAGTATTCCTTATTCATCGGCTCCACCTAGCGGCCTGACTCAACTTTCTGGTGAATTTTGGAACACAATTTTGTCTGACCTAGCTTATGCTGTGACTTCCGACATGAAATATTAAAATTGCACGAATAGCAAGACCTTCTTTATTAGTTGAATAAGTATCGTCCATGCTTGATATTTGTGTTGTATTAAACTCGTTTCTGTCATGGTATTGTGGTTCTTAATCTGGGGAGGGGATGGACGGATTCCAAGGGGGCCGCAAGCCTCCGCAGTAAAGCCTGCTTTACATTAATTACTTCCGCCAATGAGGTTATGTGTTTGTTGAGTTTTTTGAATGTCTGTCACCAAGATAACTCAAAAAGTTTTTAACGGATCTTTACGAAACTAATAGAGATTGTTAAGCATGTTAACAGTAACAGATGATAAACTTTCGATACTAATCATTTCATTTGTTTGTTTTTCTGCCTATTTTTTCTTGTGCCATAACTCAAACAGCTATGGACAGATTTTCATGAAATTCACATGACTTGTTAGGTTTTTTACGAAGAATAGATGACCAAATTTTTGTGATCTTTTTGTTCGCTTGTTTGCAGCTGTGTTTGATTTTTTGCCTGTTTGTTCGATAACTCAAAAAGTTCCTATTGGATCTTCATGAAATTTATTACAGGAATTGTTAGTAATGTTGAGAGACGGATTATTAATTTTTTGTGCAGATTGGTTGGTCCGTTTGTGGGTTTGGCTTGTGTTTGTCTTCATAACGTCTGTTAGCAGCCTAACTCCATAAGTTATGACCGGATCTTCAAGAAAACTGCAGAAACTGTTAATACAGTGGCCACTCAAACAAAGTTTACCCTTGTGCCGCAAAAGCAAAGTTATTGCTTAAATCGCAGATAACTTTGTTTTCGCATTCCCTGCCATATGGGAGGAGAGAGGAGGGTGGGATGACGTGAGTTGCTCCATCACCGCACCACACACAAATCCCAGTTACACAGTCAGTCTGTGAGCCATCGAAGCTCGAGCCGAGTACACGTACGTTGCGCGGGTCCACGGGCCTCCACTTTCCTACTTTTCCATTGATTTTTGCGCCATACAAAAAAAAACACGGTTTCGGGATGGGTCGGAAGAAGCTTACCATTGACGAAAAAACTCGAGCCTTCACCCTAATCGAGCAGAGAGTACCAATCAATCGCGTAGATGTCGAACTGACTGTCAGCCGAGTGTCCCTCTTGAAGTTTGAAAAATCAGCTGCCACACTACCTGCCTGGACCATGCAATGTGGAATGTGGGTGCAAGAGAAAGACAATAGGAAGGTGTTAGTGCAAGAGGTGAAGCTTGTTAGTCATTCTCTTGCGCCCACATCCCACTCTGCCTGGCGGTATGGTCCCGGCAGGTAGTGCGGCCACTGATTTTGTAAGCTTAAAAATGGACACTCGCCTGACATTTAGTTTGACAGCTACGCAGTTCTCGAGCACACCCTGCTCGATTAGAGTGAGGGCTTGAGTCTTTTCTTCAGTCGTAGGCTTCTTCCGATCCACTGTGATGCCGTGGCAGTTTTTGGTATGATGCCAAAAATAAGTGAAAAAGTAGCAGAGTACAGGCCCGGACCATGGTAACGCATATGTACTCTGCTCGAGCTCTGGTAGATCACAGACTGACTGTGCAGCGCTGATTTGTGTGTTGCACGGGAGTAGAGCAACACACGTCATACCACCCTCATCTCTCCTCTCATATGGCGGGGAATGCAAAAAAATAGTTATTAGCGAATTATACGATAACTTCGTGTTTGCGGCACTAGAGCAAACTGTATTTTTGTAGCCACTATTCCATCAAAACAAAAGGCACGAATGATTAGATTTTGGTGTTGATACAAAAAAGAATCATGCTCTCAGAACCAATTTGAATTTCTTTATACTGTTGCCGTGCTTGACGAAAGTATGCGCTCTCAGAGTGTTCTAGTTTGAACTTATTTGGTACGTTTGGTAGTATTTTGGTACCACATTTATTTAAAAACACTAAGGGTGGGCTCAGAGAAAAAAAAATATATTCCTAAGGAGGAAGTGGGAGTAAATCGTTAAGAACAACTGATTTAAAAGTTACAGACAGTTAAATTTTAAAAAGTGCACTTTAGCGCACTGTCGGCTACATGAAAATTCAAAATCAGATTATGTTCATAAAGACTGGGGTTAATTAGGTTAAATACGTTCAGTAGATGTTCAAAATTACGCCCATCGATTTCAATGCAAGTGAGGCGGCGCTGGCGGAGTGATTGCCGAATCCGTGCGAAGATATTAGTAAAAGCACTAATTCTCGCACAGCCATTAATAATCCTACCGATAAGTTTTTCTTCGGCCAGAACTAGTGTTTCGTAGACTAAACTCTTTAGGTGGCCCCAAAGGTAGATATCCAAAGGCGCCATGTCAGGAGACCGTTGAGGGATAACTTTCTCTATATATTCTTTTTACTTTAATAGAATTATAGTTCGCCTCACCGTAAATTAAGTGCCCATCTGTGAGTTCGTGAGTTCAAATTCGGTAGTTGGCCATTGTCGTCTGTACGTGAATATGCTGCCGACCGACTGCTCAGTATACACAAGCACCCAAAGTGCAACTTCTTCTTTTGCTATAAGGTAAAGCCGCCCGCCTCTGCAGTAAAAAGAACTTCCTAAATTTTAAGGGCATGTTCAAGTGGGCACTAAAATTAAGCCTTCAAGGCTTCACTTGTTCGAAATTCTACGCAGGTGCGCTGGCTACGTCCTGCTGAATTGAGTTTCGGGCCTTGACTCTCAATAGTAAATCCCTGAGACCTCCAGAAACTCAGTCTCGGTCAGTAATACGGAATTTTCAGCCTGCTCAACCTTGTCTACTTGCTTCTAGCACGTGAAGCACAGATTCAGAGTTGCAAAGCGGCAGCTTTTGTCTAAAGTTTAGCATAAGTCAAGCCTCGAAGACTGTAATCGAGCATGCCCTAACTCTTCGGAACTTTGAAACAAAGCAATTTCGGAAGATGCCTCTATTGTTTCGTTGTATGGAACCGTAGGTTGAAATTTGTTCAGATAAATCTGGGATACCCCTTATATTTTATCAGTTCAGTGTGCTCTGCACAACAGTTGATGACTTTCACGACACTATTCAATTATTAGTGATGCACAACCGTTCCGTCATGAGGAGAATCTAAAAGGACAATATCATCACCAGTAAATATGCGGCTGCCACGTGGACACACTGGACAGCTATCAATGCTGGATCTGTTTGCATCATTCATGATGCTGACGTATCCTATTCTCCCAAATACCTCCATGTTGGTGATGAACGGGAGACAGCAGCAGCTGGAAGAGATTATCTGAAAAAAAAAAAAAAACAGGAGCACTGTAACATACAGTTCACGATATCAGAGAGTCTCACCGATGCTTAGCTGACTTTGTCGACCTAATTGGAGAATTTTCCTTCGTAGAATGAATTCAATACAGAGAAAAGGTATGAAAAGGCCAACACCTCAGCAGCGTCCTGTACAACAGTTATATCAAATTGCAGATGAGCAGCCTAGCGTATAAGCCTATAACGATAGACCTTTTTGCTTAATTAGTTTCGTTAGACTGATTGGGTTATTTTTCATAGTTCAACAAATCCTTTTGGTTTTTTTTTTACTTTCAGTGGATCACCAACGATGAACGTGATTATATAATTCTCTCATGACAATTTTACTTGGAAACCTTCTGCATAATTTCCAGTTACTTCTCTTAGCGGCGGAATTTTCGGAAAAAAAAGATGATAATAATGATAAGCCAAGGCACTCAGTATGGGAGTTGGGCACTTACGGTTACAAATAGCCGTACTACTTGCGGAGAACGCTGGTCAGAAGCCTTTTTTTTGTAAAGCTTTAAGGGAACGGAGTTCCAAATGTGACCGCAGGTTGCTGCAAGCGCTCACTTCTGCAATTTCTCAACTAAAGCTTACACAAGCTTGGCATCATGCGCTTACTCAACTGTGTGACTCTCGCCTGGTTCATTATAATTACCTCCACCAAGGATATTATGTTTTCTTCGGCTTTGTCTGCCTGTCTGTTATTTTGTCTGTCCGTCATCAAGATAACTCAAAAAGTTATGGACCGATTTTGACGGAATGTACAGGGATTGTTAGGTATGTTAGGAGGAACAGATGATTAACTTTTGGCGAAGATCTATCCATCCGTTTGTTTGTCTGTCTGTCTATTTTTTTTTTTTTTGTTAGAACCCTAACTTAAAAAGTAATTGAAGGATTTTCAAGAAATTTACATGAGTGTTGGGTTTATTACAGAGTGTAAATGATCAAATTTTTGTGATGATCTGTTGGTTCGTTCGATTGTTTGTGGTTGTGTTAGATTTTTCGTTGGTTAGCGCAATATCTCCCAAAATATGGATGGATCTTATGAAATTTTCTGTAATTGTTAGTAATGTTAAAAGATATAATTGAATAAATTTTGGTGATGATCGGTTGGTCTGTTTGTGTGTTTGACTTACGTTTGTTAAAATGTTTGTTAGGAAAATAACTCAAAAAGTTATGAACGGATCTCCAAGAAAATTACGGAGACTGTTAACGTTATCAAAAGGCACAAGTGATCAGATTTTGGTGTTGATATAGTGTAAATAATGACTAGAGCACTCTGAGAGCGCGCATACCTCCGCCATGCGAGGCAACAGTGGTAAAAAATTCAAATTGGCTCTGAAACCATAATTTTCTTTGTATAAACTCCAAAATCTAATCATTTGTGCCTGTAGATAGTAATAACAGCTCGTACAATTTTCTTGAAGATCCATTCATAACTTCTTGAGTTATACTGCAAACAAACGTTATAACAAACATGGGTGAAGCATACAAACGAACAAACCGATCTGCACCAAAATTTAATTATTTATGTCTTTTTACATTACTCACAGCCCCTAGAAATTTCATAAAGATCCATTCAATTTTTTTTAGGTATTGTGCTGACAAGCATAAAATTAAAAACAGTAACAAACGAACGAACGAACAAACGGATCATTACCAAAATTTAGTCATTTACTCTTTGTTGTACACCTAACAACTCATCTTAATCTCATAAAAATCCATACCAAACTCTTTGAGTTATGGCATTGAGGAAAAGAGGCAGACAAACAAACAAACAGATGGACATATCTTCACCAAAAGTTAATCATCTGTTCCTCCTAACATACCAAACAATACCTGTCAATTTCGTTCAAATCGGTCCAGAACTTTTTGAGTTATCTTGGTGACAGACATAGAGACAAACATAACGACAACATAATCTTCTTGGCGGAGGTAATAATTAGTGCAGGCAGAAGTACGGTCCACTCGGCAGAGCTGCATACCGAGCAAGGCTTATAAACCTTAGGTTATACGGGATGTAAGTCAAGATAGACATATGGGTGCTTCCAGTAACCTCTCATAGCCCTGGCGCTCACAGCATGGGATTAACACAGAAGAGAGAAAAAAAGAAAAAAAGAGAAAAGAGTCTTGATTGTGCCATCGAGAGGTAGGGAGAGGAGCTGACTGTGGATTTCCGGGCACACGGCTATGGCAACAGCCAGGTGATCTCCTCTCTGGTGGTCGTTGGCTCCGCGGAGCTTATCCGGTTTTCATACGCATTTCCTCACATAAAGGTTGCCACAACCTCCCCTTCTCCAGGCTTATACGTCTGTCCAGCGGCAGCCGATGGCCAATGAGAAGGGATAGAAGTTTAGTCGCTTAGAATCGACACTGCGTTGATCGCATCTTACGCCACATGCACGACGAAAGGGTAATTTTAAGGCCCCCACTCCAGAGCCAAGTGAAAAAGCATGGTAAGGAGCTGACCGAATGAGGCTGAAATTAGGGAAACTCGTAACTACTGGTACGCCAGTTCAATGCCCAAACTACTTCATGCGGTTGGTAATATTACTAAGCGTCAGAAGTGGAATAATGTACCAAATCTGGATCAAACGGTCAATTAGTTAGTGAATCAAGTGGACTATTGCATGTTACTTCAGCCATCAGCCGATGGAACACCATGCATTGCAAACCCCCCCCCCCTCCCCCAAGGACTCATAACACCGGGTGGATGCCGCCGCAACCAGGAGCACAAGTGAGTTAGTTAACGGTATCTGCACCGGTATCCCCACCCGAACACCAAGACAGAAAGCGCTGGGTAAGCACCAACCAATGGAAAGGAGCTCCCCGAAAAAAGCCCAAATTAGTACCAGGCATCAACTCCGCCGTATGAACAACACTGCTCGTAGCCTTAAAAAAACAGGTCCTCTACGGCTCGTGCAGGGCCGGCTTGTAAGCTTCAACGCTTCTTGTCATCACAACTTTGCGGGACGATGAATTCCAAAGTGATGCATGCCTCGAATTGAAAGACTTTCCACGTGCTTCAACTGTGTTCAGCCAGTAGAAGAGCTTCAGCGGATATCCACGACTGCCCATATCAGAAGTCAAAATAAACAAGCTATGCAGGACTTAACATGGATAATTTCCCAATAGTTAATCAAATCTGCACTTTACTGAACACAAGTTTAATGACTGGCGACGGTCAGAACACTGAAGACTCTCCACGCCATTTCTATTTCTGATCCACTTCACGGACTTCTCTGCACGGACAATATATAATGCACGTCACAGCTGTAACCAGTGTTCCAAAGACAAGGAGAAAACTCGATCAGAGATGTAGAGTGGCATCATAAATGAGGCTAATTTTCAGACTGTNACGGACTTCTCTGCACGGACAATATATAATGCACGTCACAGCTGTAACCAGTGTTCCAAAGACAAGGAGAAAACTCGATCAGAGATGTAGAGTGGCATCATAAATGAGGCTAATTTTCAGACTGTTTCCTTCCGAATGGTTTTGGCCAATCCACTGACTTAGCAGTGAGGGCGCCCCTTACCTGAGACATCATCCTTACTTATTAAGGAATACTGAAGAAAGCTACAAAGTGTCAGCCGCTACCCTTGTGTTCGCTCCCCGCATGGTAAACACTCAGGCAATGTCTATTCTTGGTTCACTGCTTGTGAGACACATGTCGTGTTAAGATAGAATATGATGCAGCTTCGGGTATCCGCAAGAACTGACGTAATATCCACCGCACTTTCAAATAAACGTTGCCCTGAGTGTAAAGGAAACGTCGGAGTTCATCACTTTTTAATTATGAACATAGGCAAGTCTCATCTACAGGGATCTAGTTATTTTGAATTAAAGTTAACTCATTTCCTTTTGCAGCTATAACGCGCTGTACGATACCACGTCCTACTTTTACATGATGCCATATTCAAGAGCAGTGCCATACCTTATTGGCGCATGTTTCGCTCTGCTGCTGCTGGATATCGACGCTGCGAAGAAGGTATGCCAAACGCAGTGATAGTATAAATAGCGAGCTGCGGAAAACCGTTGTAGAAACTTATAGTCACTGTTTCTAGACGTCTGCACTTAATTACTGCGTGGTTTCAAATGTTCTGAACACTTGATACTATATACTGTAATATGATGACCAAAGCGTGAAATAAAAAAGAAGCTGGCANGCTTCAGCTGCTCAAAAGGAAGGTATGCATATTGATCAAAAGAAAACGATTTCCCTTTTAATTCTTTAGGGCTAGCGCCTCCGCATAAATTCAGAGCATGCTTGTTCTTTCTAGCAAATAAAAAGTAGTTCTTGTTTCGTTATGCAATTCACAAAGTTAGCCCATCGTTCTCTTCTCTAAAACTTTTGATGGCATTTCGAAAACCAAATGAAGTGTTGGTCAGTTTTTCTTTGCATGTTGAAATATGGATTTTTTTAACGGAGATTATCATAACGATTGGAAATGAATATATTTCTGTTGCCAAATCAAATTTGCAATGTATCGATGGTAGTTTACTCAAGTGGAAGAGTTGAAGTGATAAATGCAGCTAACGGAAGACAATACTCTCTTTCTTACTACATCAGTGTTCAACTGCCCCTGAATCCAACAGGAAGTTCTAGCCGTGGGTTGGCTGCTGTTCACAGCCACGTTTTTAGCTGTGGTATTCGGCCTCGCCGGTTTTAATTACTACAGCATTGAAGACTTGACTCCTGAAATGAATGACGCGCAGACATTCTTCTATGGCGCTTTCGACACGGCGGCGTGGTCGCTCTGCGTGGGGTGGATAGTTCTCATGTGCACCGTCGGTCTTGCAGGTAAGACGTAATAGCACTATAGTTCAGTGTTAATAGAAACAGTAGCAGCAGTTGACAGTGATACAACAAACAAGTCACAGCCAACCGAATTTTGCAGAAGCACCGTATCCAGTCTTCGTTTGGCAGTGAATTGAGTCCTCGAGAAGTGATGACTCAACTGTACTATAATACCGATTCTGATTTTTCAAAGTTAATGAATAGAGTTAATCTGGTACAGCTAAAAGCATTTTTCAGAAGCAACAAACCAAATTTTTCATGTACAATGATCTTGTTTACCCGAAGATAAAATTGCTGTCACTGCCACTCAGTGGTCGGTGCCACAAAATCTCCGAGTCAAAACTCTCGACCAAAATCCCACATCCACTCGAGTATGCACCATCACCTATGATTCCTAAGCAGAGTAAATGCGAAAACACCCAGCGGCACCGACGTTGTTCACGATAGAGCCAGCTAACAGTTACTCGTACATTAGGGCGGACTGTAATCACGCATTTATTGCTATGATTTTTTTATTTTTTGAGTGCTGAAAATCATTGTCATCTACACAATTAGGCATTAAGTTTAACTAATGTGTTTGCTTGCAGGACTTTCCGGTACGATCTTCTCACTTTTTTTCTTTTTCAGTAAGTTGTTCAATAGCTGTTGTTCTTGAAGTTAACTCATACATTATTAAGTTTAACCCGCGATGAACCGATCATGGCAACAGCAGACGATTGATGCCGAGACGACATGCAGCCGTTGGGCACACAACGTGTCACCAGCCATAGTTTTCACTTCGCTAGAACACGAGACACTGCTTCCAATTCATTCTTCAGAGAAGCCGAGTTGTTGTCTTGTTAGATATTGCGAATTCTTGCATGCCTCTCAAGTATCAGTACGCCATCCTGGAGACAAGCAGGTATCATATCGCGCTAAAAATCGGGCAGTAGCGTTACAATAAACACACTGACTCTGTCCAGAGTGATGTTTTTCCTTTTATGGAGAAATTCCTTTGCATAAAAAAGAGCACAGTGAGAGCGCATATCTCCAGCAATCAGAGCAACTTTCAAAGTAGTTCTGAAACAATAATTTCCAAATTATCAGCACCTATATATGTAGATCCGTGTTTCTTGAGGTGATATCAACATATGGAATTTTCTTGAAGACCCGTTCACAATATTTCGAGTTGTGTTGCTATCACACTTTGTGACAAGTATTAATGAAACACACAAACATCAGCACATCATCACTAAAATTTGATTATTTAGACTTCGTGATATAGCAAGCAACTCATGCTAATAAAAATCCGTCCATAATTTCTGGAATTACGGTACTAGGAAAAAACAGATAGACAAATAAAAGGTAGAATGGATCCTCACCAAAAGTTAAACATCTGTTACTCTAAACATGACTTAAAATTCCTGTAAATTTCGTAGGGATCCGTCCATAACTTATAGAGTTAATTTTGCGACAGACAAACAACGTGACAGACAAACTCGACGAAAACATGCAGTAGCTTCCTTGACGGAGGCAATTAACAGTAACACAACCTAACAAGCAGAAAAAGTGTAAAAAGCAAAAGGGTATAACCAAAAAGTGATTTTCAAGAGTTTTAACGAATAGAATTTAGAAAAGATGTTCTAACGAAATGATTCGTAAACTTGACAACTTATAACATAATTACAATATTAACTACATCATACTAAGAGTGCATACTTACGCCAAGCAAAGCAACAGTAACAAAAATTTCAATTTGGTTTTGAAACTATTATTTCCTTTACCAGCACCAAAATCTGGTCATCTGTGCCTTTTGACTGTAATAAATGGTTCTGTGCCCTTCTTGAAGATCCGTCGTAAGTTCATGAGTTATGTTCTGACAAACATTTTGACAAACATTAGTCAAAAAAACAAATTGAAACACCTATCATCTCCAAACTTTGGTCATTGATGTCTTTCAACATTAACAATTCTCAACAATTTCATGAAGAGCCGTTCATAGAATTTTGAGATGAACTTTTGACAAATATTAGTCGAACACACTAACGAATGAACCAATCATCACTAAAATTTGACCATCTATATCTCTTATTTCTCTTACAATTTTTGTAAATTTCATAAAGATCCGTTAAAAACTTTTTAAGGTATTTTGCTCGCAAGCGTAAAATCAAACACAGTGACAAACAAACAAATGAACGAACAGGTCGTCACAAAAATTCGGTCATTTACTCTTCGTGATACACCTCACAACTCATGTAAATTTCATCAACATTCGCAAATAACTTTTGGAGTCATTGCATTAGGCAAAAAGCGGTAGACAAACAAGTAAACGGATGAACTGGTCTTCACCAAAAAAGTATCATCTCCTTCTCCTAACATACCTAACATCCCTGTGAATTTTGTAAAGATCCGTTCATAAATTTTTGCGTTATCTTAGTGACAGGCAGAGATACAAATGGACAGACAAAAATCAATAGCATGACCTTTCATCGTCATAACGTTCAGCAGCCTTTTTCCACAGTGCTTGATGAGATTAGACGTCGTTTCAGGTGGGATACTGTTATATTATTCAATAGCAACCCGTTTCATTTCCTGGAGTATTTTTGTAGCTCGATTATTGACTCAGAATTTCAATTCTCGATATAGATTCTCGATGGGGTTCAGGTGAGGACTTATCGACAGTAATGGTAGCAGTGTTACCTTATTTTTCAGAAGCCAGGTGGTCGTGGTCTTGGACTCTGGCTTCGCTGTGTTGAAAGACCCACCGTCTGCCAAGCCCCAAACTCTGAGCCGATATCTTGAGATTTTCGTCCGTTCAGTGTATGATAATACTGCAAATGCGGGCTACACATTCTTGGATGACGTTTTGTCTTTATCCCGTATATGTAGCCCACCAGTCAGGGATGCTGTTTAATAAGATTTTTAATCTGTATCGTAGTGCCAAAGCATTCCTTATATTTCTCACCTACAGGTCCTGTGGATGAAATTTTATCCCACCCAATGTGGCAGCTGCCAAGTCGAGTGTCCTACTCCGTGTTCCTCATCTCTCTGCCCATCCAAGGCATCATCTTCTACTCTGGCTACAGACATATTTACCTCACTAATACTTCCATTGTGAGTAATTGTATAAGATGTTGGTGCTTTTAAGTCAGCTTGGAAGTCTTTGAGTCTTTTTTATAGTTTAAACTTTGATTCCAATGGGGTTTTAACTACTGCGACGCATGTATTTCTCATTGAACACTTAACAAGGGTTCTGGAGATACGATAGAGACACAGGTATGCGACCATTTATAATATGAGTACAGCCCGGACATTAAGCAACAACGGTTTAAGCGCTTTAAGCTTTAAAAATAAGCAAGTATAGCATCCAAAATAAGCCCTTATTTTGACGAATTTAATTGAGCATTGTGCTTTAAGCAGGAAAAATACGAAGCAAAATAAGCACCAACATTTTCCTATTATAAGCGCAAAACTATATATGCAACAATACGCAAAAAACTATATATAATTGCAAACATTTTTGAAGCTATGCCAACTCGAAAAACAACTTCAGGCGGGCATTCTTCGGGACATAGACCTTCAGCGTCCCGCTCTAGATAACAAAAGTAACACCCATCATGGAATTAGCCTTTTTCCCGCTGTAAGCCTACAAATTTGCCTCAATTAGTAATTGAAAGTTTCGGTGATGGAATGGAGAGAGCATTTAAAATTACTTTCAAGATCAGCAACTGTTGCAAAAGCCAGTTAGAAATTGTAAGTGAATTTCAGTCCTTAAGCAAACTCAGTCTACATAGGCTTGCTTGAAAAATTTTTGTAAGTTTGTTGGGAAAACTTCATATGAAAAGCTACAGAAGCCACACCATCTTGATTTCTTTCTTCATCTTCTTTTTTTTTCAGAGTTGTGCCTGAGTACAACGTAAAGTGCATAGAGTTGCTATAGGCATCTATTTCTGACCACCTTGTGGATTATTCCGTCTGATTCCGCATGATCCGTGCGTTTTTGTAACCACTTTTTTTACGTGATTCTGATAGCAATCAACCGTGATCATTGTGAAAATTAACTGAACCGTGATTTCACTAGCGAGCTGATCATGCATGATCAAAGAGTAATTCCAGCCGTCAGACAAGCAAAAATTCATAATTTGAAATGCAATGTTCGTGATGCTTTTTTATATTTAAGGATAACTTGGATAATATTATTATGAGTGTTTGCATCACTGACTTCTAGAATTGTAGTTTCGTTACAGCGTGGGCACACTATCTCAAATCACGCAACTTTTCCCTTCGGCCGTCTCGTTGCCGTGACTACTACTTGTGCTTGAATGTCAGGCTAAAACCGTGCGTCATTGCAGCTTTAAGCTTAAACAGAAGTGGGAGGTATTCTAAAAGCTTCACCATTGCTGCTTGATATAACGCACAAACTGCAAAAAAACGACTCATACCCTATGCATTATTTTCATACTCTTTTCAGTCCGAGCTGAAGCCTAGGGCGTTGTAGCGCAGTCGAATACTAAGTTGCGTTGCAATGCAACTTTGGCGTACGTGTGCCCACGCTCTTAGTTTTATGCCTCTGCACGTTCAAAATGCATTAAATAGTGCAGCATATTTCACTTATCCATTGAATTCAAAATAAATGAAAATTTCTAAAAATTCATTCCCCGCCGCCTTTTGAGTATATACGATTGGAATCCAAATTCTGAAAATACAGTAGACATGGCGTCTCCGGTTTGTTTACAAAGCAAAATCATTGGCGTTCTTGTGCTTTTCAGTGATCGCGATGATCATGATCACGAATGTGGCCACAAAAATAAGCTTAACTACGTGCTATTCTCGTATGTTATTGACTTGTTGCGCACAATAAATAGGTAGGAACACGATAACTCCCTTTATTAGAAAAGGTCTCCAAATAATTCAAACGTAGGCTAATTACC
Organism: Parhyale hawaiensis; assembly: GCA_001587735.2. Lineage (NCBI taxonomy): Eukaryota > Metazoa > Arthropoda > Malacostraca > Amphipoda > Hyalidae > Parhyale > Parhyale hawaiensis. Next base: position 4,489,964 of record LQNS02277221.1, on the reverse strand, counting down.
GGCACAACTTCAGCGCTAGAATACATTTTCAAGCACTGAGAAAACTTTTTAAACGCTAGTAAAAATTTGGATGGTGCTTGCAAACATTTTAAGCGCTACAAAATCTTACGATTTCTTAAGCAGCTTAATATAAGCATTAAGCATATATTTCAAGCAATCTCCGGGCTTTAATTATGAGTAAAGACACAGCGTATTTACAAAATTATAGGTGCAAAGCGGCTTACCCTAACGCCTGAATGTACTACAGGTATGCACTACCAAGCTAATGATATGTACTGTAAACTTCAAAGCGAAGTATTTTAAAACTTTCTCTAGGTCAAGAAGAAGACCGGGATTAAATTATTTCTGTGCTTCCTGGCGGAGATGTCTGTATACATTGGAATTTCTTTAACTTATCTTCTTGTGGTTCAGATTAGTAATTTAACTTGTTGTAAACAAGAAATTAACCTACTGCACGGCTGACATCATTTGATACAAAGTATGTAGTCAGCTTGACCACCAGAGCAAAGTGGGAAATTCACATGTGCAGATCCAATGATGACTGCAAGCTCCAAAAGACTCCGTCACATCAAAGCTGTAGCGTCAGAGACTGAATGTTTGGGCAACAACTGTTGGCCTCTGGTAATTTCCATATCTCGTCTATGCCAGTACCACCACAGTAACGTCTGAATGCCGGCAATGCTTACTCAGTAAATCAATCACTACAAGCATCCATGTGTCTGGCACGGAGGCTCTATCTTCCACACTAGAGTGAGCCTGACACTGGGATATTCTGCAACTGGGGACAAATCTTTACAAATAAATCTAAAAAAAATTGTCTACGTATCTTACAGAAGTACACTACATATATATATATAATTATATATACAGTAAAATTGAATTTGAGGAAATTTTTTAGTATTTAACAGTGCCATCTACCAGCTAGACCGAACATGAAAAGTAGTAGGTAATAACCAATTGCAAATGTGCCACGCACAAGCTAGTTTCAATTGGAGCATATTAAACGAGATAAACTAATCTCATTGAGCTTACTTATGCGGAATTTAGGCCATAAATGTTGGCTTCGCTAGAGTGGAACGTCCAGGAGCAACATTCATTCACAGGATTGAGCTTAAGGTGGACTGTAGCATACCCTGTTGCGTTTCAGCCAAAAAATGGATTTAAAAAGGCGAAACCATCGCTCATGACTGGAGTTCTCCACAAGCTAATTACGATAGCGATAAAACTGCATCCATCGATGTCGCTGATATTCTGTGAATTCTTCATTGAATAATGCGGTACCTAAATCCACATAGCGCGGCACATATATCGCCTCTTGGACAGCACAGGAGCCTGTCGGTGTAACAGAACACTCGATGGCAACTTTTTGCAGTAATATTTCTCCAATGTCGTAAGGTCACAGGTTGCTTAAAATAATACCGATAATTTATGTTTTACAATGCCTCATTATCGTCTGCAAAAGGTTTTCTTCAAGACTAAAAGCAATGAAACCTGCTGGTGGTATAGGAGATAAAGTTTCAGGCAGGGGGTACTAGACTCAATCTCAGAGCACTTGCTTTTTATGAATTTACAAACGTGGATAACAAGAAATGGGCAGATAAAATAAGGAATGCGATTAAACGAAATGGACAACTCCGCTTCAATCAACTGCTCCTCTCTCACTAGCGCCAATGAACATTTCAGATGATGCGACCTTCAACAGTTAGATGAGAGGCGTATATATGGCATAATATTGGGTAATCCCTTGGGTGGGTTTCCAATCATCGTAGTGTTTATACCCATGGTAGCAGCAGGCCTTGGATGCTGCATAATTGTGCTGAATGTGCCGGGAACGAGCCCCGAGCCTGGTGAGCAATCTTTGTGGGGCCCAGTGCGTTGAGTCAGCTACCGTGAGGGCACTTACCTTGCACAGAAGGGGAGGGTAGGAGACTATGGGTCTTTGAATCTTCCGCTATTGCGCCATAGTTCCTAATGACCCGTGGTCGACTGCAGCTGCACTTACTCCTTTGAGGCCAGTTGGCCTATATCTACAGCACAAACCAGTGCGTGTGGGTTTTCTAGTGGAGGGTGCAGTCAAAGTTTACTGTACCTTCACTTTAGCACCTCATATAGTTATAACGTATATAACACGCTTATTGTCATGTACATACGCATTTGTGCACCTCACTCCATATCGCTCTTACTAGGGCCGGTGAACATCTCTGGAGATGAATCTTTCAACAGTCAGATGAGAGGAGAACATCTGTTATAATATTGGATAATCCTTTGGTGGGTCTAGAGTCATCAGGATATCAACACCTCCTTCACGTAGTCTATAACGTACAGGATGCGCTTACTATCACACGCAGACACGGTCACTTCACTCTATACCAGAGTAGTTGGTGCATAGGCACATCTCCCACAGACCGTAAGGGATGGTTCCATGTTAGGCTAATTTTGTATTGTGCAGTCTAGATTTTGAGTTGAAAACACTATGTTTGGACCTTTCCATTGACAGTCATTGTAATAAAATTATCAGTAATTTTTCCTAGCGTTCTTTACAAGCTAATTGGCTTTTTTTGTAATTATTGGTGATAGGGTTTCCGTTCAGCTTGATTCCCATTTTTGCCAAATTTGTCAATCAGTAGTTCTCTTGATTTTTAGGCTTACGTTAGCTGCAGTATATGTATAAACCATCTTCAAGTGTAGGTGGAGTAAGTAATGAGCACCGCTGTCCCATGAAGCACGTAACTTGCAAGTGTCCTCACATAAATGGCGTCAGCAATGTTCTTCTTTTGCCTGATGCCAAACAGAGGCACGTTGGTGCCAACAAGATATCCCTATTGTGTACGGAAAGTAAACAGTTCAACAGACGGTATAAACTGTAATTATCTATCAAACATGACTACTTAGCAGCTCTAGAAGTGGCGTTGACAGCTTCTCTATTCCACACGGATCCTAATTAGGAGCTCGGCGTGTTTCCCATCAGGCGTCTAATATGCCGACGGGGCCACACACTGGTAATGGAAAGGTTCAAAGGCGTTTTAATCTCTTCGTTATTGGAGTTGCGACTTGCATTTACTCAATATTAGTGTTATATAAACCTCGCCTCGTAGTGAGGCGCAGTTTTGATTGGTGAAGGAAAACGTAAAGCCTCACTACAGCCCCTTTTAGAACACCCACACTCATTTGTTGGTGCTGCAGATATAATTCCAATGAGCTCCAGATGAGTGCAAGCCTGCAGCCGACCACAGATCGTTAAGGGTTGTGATGCTATCAAGAGAAGGCTCTTATGCAGCGACCTGTGCCCCCTTCGACCCTCCCCATTTCTGGCTTGGGTCGATGCCCTCGCCATACCTATGCAGAAATCAATTGCTAACGGTGCGACCCAAGCGCTCGGCTGCCGAGGCGGTTCCCACTCTTGCAACTTTCAGTGTTTTGAGATCAAAACTCTAATCTGCTCTTACGGCTGGTATAAGAACCGAAGAAAACAGTAAACTTAAAACAAACTCAGGGGCACATTTAAAGTATATCACTGTCTTTTATTACTCATAGCTAGCTACAATGTTGAGCGATGAGCCATGTAATTCACTAATAATTCTCGATATAGAAATTTCTCCTAACGTTTTCGAATCTATCCGTTTTTATGCCCGTCTGTATAGAGTATGATAGATAATGTTAGTACTCTTGTGTATATTCCAAAGAATGCATAAAATTGAAAACTTAAACACCCGCAGTCTACGTTATTTCTTTACATGTTTACTGTTCATTTATTATCTCGGTATTGATGCTTTTTCAAATAACATAAAGAGATTTCTTCCAGTAAAGTAGTTACTGTTGACGCATGGGTTCACTGTTGGAAACAATAACCTTTTTTCTTGAACACAGCTAAATAACAGTCCTAAGACAAGGGAACATAAACTGTGCGTAATAGATTGAAAGTTTTTCAGCTTTTTCACTGATTTTTTTATCCAAATATAAGAGGGTAATTTGATAAATTCCACCAAATTAAGCTCAAAGCGATTTTAGCGATCCAAGAATGCTAAACTTCCCCGTAATATGATAACTAGCCCATACATAGCCACTATATGTGACATCCTTGAGCTCATAAGAAATGTATAAGGCAGTGAAATAATAGACTAAATTTCATTCGTAATACATGTTTTCCAGTGCAACAATTCAATATTCTCAAATGCCGATATGAACAAATTTTCAATGTTCCTTTTCCCTTTAATCCAACTGCAAATCAAACAGCACTCACTGCACTGTCAGCGTACTTGGCGAAAGCTCACACGATTAAACTTCCAGTGAGTTACCTAGTTGCCTAACGCCTCGCGCCACTTCCAGACTATCGCATTGCTAATTTACCTAGTTCAGTAACTTAAACTTAAGACAGACTTGGTAGAATCAATTCGCACTTGGGTAGAGTCATACATACCCTTGCATGTTCCCAAAAGATCCTACTCGAATGAAAATTCTCGTTGCAGCGTCAAAGTTATTGAATTCCTTCGTAATTACAACACCACAAGTATTGTCAGTTGCTCATAGGCTATTGAATCTTTGGGACTCTCAGTATACCGAGTGCCCCAAGGATCCTATAGCCTATGAGCAGCTGACAATACTTGTGGTGTTGTAATTACGAAGGAATTCAATAACTTTGACGCTGCGACGAGAATGTGCTTGTGCTGTCATCTAAGTTACTTCATTACCTACCCATGCAGGTAATGAGCTACGGCGGCGTGGTGGTGCTGTGCTTCCTCGTTGGCATCGTCATCAGCTTCGTAGCGGAGGCGCCCTACATCGCCCTCGGCAAGATGCTTCGTGAATCTTTGAGGCGATAACGTGCAGATTTGAATGTCAACCCTTTAAAGATATATTTGTGTCAGTATCGCCAGTTTCTAAATAATTGTTATCATTGCTTGGGCAAATTCTCTCAACGAAATCTATAACCACGTTATGCCTTTCTGAGTAAAATTCACTGGCCGTTTTTCATGCATACAGCTGTAATGTAACACATTATAGCAATGTATAGGAAAAACCTTTTCTCAGCGAAATGTTAATGAGAGATGAGGATAGATTAAACTTAATCAGTAGACCCTTAGCTGCGAGATGGTGCAGCAATAATCCTGACAATTTTTTATTTATTACACAGAATAAAGCATCTAATACACACAAAAAACTAGTTTGTTCTGTTGAGTTTTGTTCTTTCCTTCTAATTGTTGGTTCTTTCCTTCTAAAAGGTAATTCTAATCAGACTCTTGCTTAGATATGCCTGTTTTAAGGCATGTAATTGTAAGCACCGTAATAGAGATGTCTCTGTGTGTTGTCTATTATATATTACTCTGCTTCAATTTAGTACCAATTTCTAATCATTAACATTGCACTTATCGTGTTAACACAGAGTCTCTCTCGTGTCATCTTACGAATGAGCGAATGAATGCTATGGGATGTGTTCTACAGTTAATATTGGAAATCTCAGAACAAGAACAGTCAACAGAGAAATGTAATCCCTCTCACTGTATGTACAATGCTAATGTTTTGCATAAAAATACTTAACCCTGACAAGCCTTATTTATTTTCCTCAAATGTACGCATTTACCTTTAAAATTAATCACTCTTATCTTCTCTAAAACAGAAGCAGTTTTCGGCTAGCAAGTACAGCTTGATTTACCACTTTGAATCAAGTTTTGGTTTTTCTCGCAAACTGATTAAGCTTGAGGCAGGCGAACGCTCATACAGGAGGTTGTAAGTGAAACGATTTAAGATGTCAACTCTTGATAAAATTTAATGATATTCAAACATTATATGTGTGTGCTAAGCAATATATCTAGATACCCATTAGAACCATATGTATTTATATTTACGCAGTAAGCTTACGCGTTCCTATAAATCATTTAAATATTACCCTACACTATGGCTGAAACACACCGTATACAGTAGGTGAGTCTGTTAAGAGACGAGGCGTACTTTTAGCCTTTGTGCATCTTTAGGTGTGTTCAAGTGGCCCAGTTGCATTGCGGAAATCTAATCAATCTTGAACCCATTACTGGGCATGTGATGATTTACGGTTACTTCCTTGTAATGCTGTTCCTTTGGCCGTGGTTTTCAGCCTCCCTATGGAAAGGTTAATCTGTCCGAGGCTCTTCTATTTTACTGTGGAATTACCATTTTATATCGAGTTTCCGGCCGTGATTGCAAACTAATTACGCTGGAGACGGATAAAAACTCAGTCCTTTTCGGGCGTCTTGAGAGTAATCGATGAGCGATTACCGCTTGAAGCTGTTGTAAAGTGGAGCAGGCGAAACTCGAAATTGAATTTGAGGTGAGCTGAAGCAGCATCTACCGACAGAATTGCGCATACCAGTATATTTTGGAACAAAACGGTTCTCATGGATCTAAACAATTGCTTTATGTTATTCACTAGGAGGAAAAAACACGCTCATGTAAAAGATCGCGCATATATAGAGTGTGAGCGCAGTGGCATCTAGTTACGGAGATGTAACGATGGCGTTTAATTTCTAGAGCCATTTTAAAGAAGACTTACAAATCTGATTAAAATTGTCATTGGTGAAGGAATTTTGCTAAAAATTCTAAACACTATTTTCAAAGAAAACACTTCGATCACTTAATTACTTGGATCCCATTAATTTATGTTTATCACTTAAAATAAATTACAGTCTTAAATCATTTTAAAACTAACATGGTTTCCATTACTGATAGTCTTTTATTATTCAGTTTCATTTGCAATACTCTAATTCCTCTCGTCATACCTTCCCACTGACTAAAGCGAAATGCCGTGAATTGTGTAATCTGTTGAGTAATTTCAGTTTACTGATTATTGATTTTTCTATAAGTATTAACTCTTGACTATACTTCCATATGATAACTGCTGCCAAATGTATGCCAATCCTGCATTTGCTTATTTTATAACAACCCTCACCATGCACTTGTTTATTTCCATGCAAAACTCCGAACGTAAATTACGAGTAAAGTATCAAGAACTGGGAATAAGAGAGGCGGCAGTTTAACGAACACTGTAGTTCATATTCCTCAGATACGATGTGGGGGCGAACACATCGTTCTCCTGATTCCTAGGAACGTTTCGTAGTAAAAATACTAAAAGAAACACCTGAGAACTTGAACGTCTTATATTTTACTCCTTTATTACCCAAATTATACAGTAAAATCAGAGAACAGGCATCTCTATCGAAATGTAAATATTTTACTGAAAATCGTTACTGTTACACATTTCCAAGAGTACACTCCTGAAGTGCAAGGTCCTGTACTGTTTTGGATCAGCACCTTTTAAGCCTTTTATGCATAAAATGTGAATAGGAAGAAGAATGAGGAAAACTCTAACAGCAGGTAGAAAGCACAGAAGATTAAGATTTTAGGAGCAGAAAAATTCAAGCTTTTATTTACAACAACAAGACTCTGCTCCACCTCATTCCTCAAAAATTAATCAACGCTGGATTCAGGTGCTCATTCCAGGGTTCCTAAGCAAAGAAAATGTCCCTCGAGGTGCCTGCATTTAAGTCTTTGAACTCGCCAGACTTTTGTGAGGCCCAGCTTGAAGAGTAAGGTCTGCAGAATTTCGAATCATGATTTCGCCAGATGCCTCACAGCTAGTATGAGGCGGGTGAAGAATGAACTTTGATTCAGCGAGAAGGGCTTCGTGTCTCCGGTGAAGCTTGCCAATTTACAATAGGTTAAAGTCTGTCATTGAATAAAGGAGACCCTACTGAACTAGAGCACTCTGAGACCGCATACCTCCGCCAAGCAAGGCAACGATAATGAAAATTGAAATTGATTCTGAAGCTATTATTTCCTTTGTACAAACAACATCTGATTATTTGTGACTTTTGACAGTAATAACAGCTTTTATAAATTTAGATTAGATTAGATAGGCGGCAGTAGACGAACCAATAGGCCCATTCCCAAAGAGACACCGGAACATACGCCCCGGCACTCTATGAGCTATTGCCATTTCTCGAAGAACCTTTTATAAATTTTTGAGCTATGCTGCTAGCAAACATTCAGACAACATTAGTCAAACACACGAAAAAACAACCGATCATTACCACACTTGATCATTTATCCCTTTCAACATTACTCACAAAATCCGTTTGCAATTTTTTTAGTTATTTTGCTAACAAATAACAAGTCAAGCACAGGGACAAACGAACAAATAGATCTTCCCAAAAATTTGAGCATTTACTCTTTGCATTTTACGAGCAACTCATGTAAATTTTATAAAAATTCATCAATATCTTTTGGAGTTATAGCATTGAGAAAACGAGACTGAAAAACAAATGGTTGAAGCGATTTTCACCAAAAGTTAGTAATCTGTTCCTCTTATAACATGCCTACCAGTCCCTGTACATTTCGTCAAGATCCGTCCATCACGTTTTGAGTTATTTTGGCGAAAGACAGACAAATAGGCAAACAAAGAAACAGACAGAAAACTCGATGAAAACATAACCTCCTTGGCAGAGGTAATAAATGCTATTGATTATAGTGAAAGCGTGCTTAAGCTATATATATATATCCCTTTAATAAATTTTTAATTTGACTCATTTTTCTGAGACACTTGATACGGTGGACCTGATATCTGTATCAGTCTTATCCACAGATATTTAATATCAGCAACTGCTCTTCGCCAATTCACACTTACTCTGTCAAAATAGACTGTCCATGTAGCTCCCTTTTGGTTCAAATGTCTTACGTATAAATTCAATCTATAAGTTTCTGACAAATGGTATATTATCATAGTGTCAATATTAATTTTGTCCCCTCACATCTCAGAGGGCAGCTGACCTTCTCTCAGAGGCTACTATAGTGAATTTTGAATAAATCTCTGTTTTACAGCGTCTAGTATTTCACGATACCGTGCAAAAGTAATGGAAAAAACTGCTGTTGACTCAAAAAGTCATAGTTCAATATCTTAATCTATGTCATGCCCTCGAAACTATCGATTCCATTTTCTGTGAAGAAAACTCATCGAATTTTTATTACCTCCGCCAAGGAAGTTATGTTTTCGTCGTGTTTGTCTGTTACCAAAATAACTCAAAAAGTTATGGGTGGATTTTAACGAAATTTACAGAAATTGTTAGTATGTGAGAATTAAGGAACAGATGATTGTGAAGATCCGCCCAAATACTTGCTTGTTTGTTTGGCTACCTCTAGGATTGCCAAAAACCATGATTTTTGGGTTTAAACCAAAAGCCATGTCTTTTTTCTTAAAACAAAAAACATGTTTTTTAAATACCATGGTTTTTGTTTAATTGAGTTGTATGAATATTTTACTGTTTATATAGTTATAGGAATTTTATGAAACATTCAAAGGGTTTTCTGCCTTGTAAACATGTAGGTAGCTGATCATCAACAATCTTAGTCGCTTCGTTTAAACTTCCTATTGAAGAAGAATGACTTAAAGAAAAGGGGTTAAGAAGAAGCAGTTAGCAGAGTACCTGTATTTGCTATGGCTACATTTAATATCCAAATTGCAGAGAAGCTATGATTTATCATTATGCAATGCAAAATCCTTTGAAGAACTTGAAGACACTTCAAAGAGCAAATGCAACTAGACTGAATTAGCTTGCTAATAGCTAATTAATAACAGAGTAATGAACTGAAGAAAGTGAAATAGCTATGAAATTCTTTGGAAAACACTCGAACACTTCAAGATAAAAAGAAAACTCGATAGACATGACTAGCTACTAGCTATTTAAAAACAGAGTATTTAACTAAAGAAAATAATATGGCTATATCCGTCCCATGAGCTCACCAGCTATAGAAACTTTAACTACTACTTCAAATTTTCAGTGGCTGCAGGCATACCAAAATATAATTCGAAATGAATCTGTGAAATGAAATAACACAAAAGTCAATAGTTTTTACATTTTTAATTAACATAAGCAATAGCTGACCCTAGCTGTTGTAACAGTCAAACGGATTCCTAAATACAAACACAATAACTGATCCTTTTAGTTGTATAACTGAAATTTAATAATTCCTAGAAGTAAAACCTTTTATTTTGCAATATTTATGAATATAAATAAAAAAAATCAAATAAAAACCAAATAAACAAATAAATATGTTTTTTTGGTTGGTTTAAGCCATGGTTTTTTATTTGGTTTAAACTTAAACATTTGGTTTAAACCAGCCAACACTGGCTACCTCATTTTTCATGATGCCATAACTCAAAAAGTTATGTGCGGATTTTTATGATAATTACATGAGTTGTTCGGTATATTATGAAGAGTGAATGACTAAATTTATGTGATGATCTGTTAGTTTGTTCGTTCGTTTGTGATTGTGTTTAATTTTTTGCGTGTTATAACAATAACTTAAAGAAGTACGTATGGATCTTTATGAAATTTACAGGAGTGTTTAGTTATGTTAAAAGACATAAATGGTTAAGTATTGTCGATGATCGGATTGTCTGTTTGTGTGTTTGACTTATGTTTGCCAGAATGTTTATTAGCAGTAAAATTCAAAAGTGTATGAACGGATCTTGAAGAAAATTACTGGAATTATTAATACTTTCAAAAGGCACAAATGATTAAACTGTGCTGTTGATACAAAGAAAGTCACAGTTTGAGGACCAATTTGAATTTTTTGCTACCGTTGCCTTGCTTGGCGGAGGTATGCGCACCCGTAGTAGTAACAGACTAAAGCGTCTGACTTTGACGCTCAAGGCCGCTGGTTCGTGCGTCGTTCCCAACTGGGCACGTTCTTGGCGTTGCTTGATGTGATCGGTCTGCACCTGGTCTACATACTGCTGTTGGTCTACAGACCTTCCCCAGCAATGGAGAGGGTTGGTGAGACGCAGATATTGTCGCATGGAGTCTTCAGCCACTGGCGCCATAGCTCTAGAGAATCTGTGATCGACTGCAGTCGTATACTCCTCTGGGGCCTGTTGGTCTATATCTGCAGCACAAACCAGTGCATGCGGGTTTCCCAGTTGGGGTACGGTCAAGTTGACTTTACCTTTACCTTTTATCAGAGTGCTCTAGTTATGTATGTCGCTACATTGTTAATTTCTAGTATCCGCATCCACTCCTTGACTGTTTACAATATGCATCCACACACAAACAACAAATATCCGGTCTATCTCTGCTAGTTGCACTGTAAATTACGTAGAACAAATATATGACGTTGTTTTTAATATAATTAAGAGAACAAAAGACATTTATACAATCATTATGCACTTTCTATTACTTACTTATTTTGCTTATAAATGCCACAGTAAATGCTTTTGCTAGCACCACCCCTATGACAGCACAGCATTAACACCCATTCCATTAGCGGAATGTAGTTCTCTTATAAATAAATGAACTGTTGAACTGTAGCGAACGGAAATTTATATCCGATACTATATTAAATATATGGAGGCTTTACTTAAGGAAATATAACTTTTGTAGGATAATAATAATAATTATTGTAAAGCTGCAAAGTTGTGTCTGCAACTACTTGCTCTAGTAAAATTAATCATTTTAAATCATCTGTAGAGAAATAGAATCAGTGTAATACCAAACTAGAGCACACTGAGAGCGTCTACTCCGCCAAGCAAGGCACGGTAACAAAATACTAAAATTGGTTCTGAAGCCATAATTTTTCTTGAATCAACAGCAAAATCTAATAATTTGTGCCTATTAACAGTATGAAGAGTTTATGTAATTTTTGTGAAGATCCGTTCATAACTTTTTGAGTTATAGCGCTGCTGACAAACATTATGTCAAACATGAGTGAGAACACAAAAGGACCTACCGATTATCACGAAAGTTTAATGAATTGTGTCTCTTAATATTACTAACGATCCCTGTAAATTTCATGAAGATCCATTCATAAATATTTGAGCCATTGTGCCAACAAGCATAAAATCAAACACGGCGACAAACACAAAAATCATCACAAAAATTTTGTCTTTTTTTACTATTTGCAATATACCCAACAACTCATGCAAATTTTATAAAAATATGTCTATAACTTTTTGCGCATAGCACTAAGAAAAATGAGGTAGACAAACAAACAAACAAACGGATAAACGGATTTTCACCAATAGTTAATCCATAATTCATAACTTTTTGAATCAGACGGAGAGACAAATTCGAAAAAAACATAACCTCCATGGCGGAGGCAATAATACACAACTTCGGTATACAGCGTTTGTAGCTCCTCCGTCCTGCTCTTTATTCACTGTCACCATCCCGCTGGTTTCATAGGAATGATGAAAAATTCGGCTGCGAATATGTACAAGCACATTCATCACGATTTGTATTGTTTGATGCTAAAAATGAATTCCTTCTTGCTTCTATCCACTAAAAAAGACCTGGTTTGGGTGTACTTCTAGAACGTTACTAAATGCTTAGGGAATAGCTTAGGTCATCAAATTAATGAACTATTGCTATAAAACACAGCAGGTCTGCAAAGTTTTGCGAGTGGTTGTGCGATCGACTTCGCGAAACTACACCGAAATCAAAGGTAAGAGGGCATAACTTACCCTGAATTAAGAGCTAACAGCTCAAATTACACTCGTTATTCACCAATTCATCTCCCACGATAGCCTTGCTCCTAACGTTCTGTCAGACAGTATCCACTGTCACAAAACGTAAGCTGATCATCCGTTATACTTACTATCACAGATCTCTACAGCTCTTTATTTATCAGAGAAACATTGGGGATCTCAAACGAGAAGCCAACACTCAGTTTATCGCTGGGGTGTCGATAACTTTTGCCATTCGCGATAAGTTTTTGACATAATCGGTGGATGAGCGGCATTGCTTTCTATCGCCTGGATTATTGAATTTTAATGCACATCACACGTATTCACATTATTACTTTTTCTTCATTAACAGGATGCTTAAAATAGTTACGTTGGCATTTCAGTGACTTGATGCCGCCAAGCTTCTAAGAACGATACGAAGGTGACCTTTCTGCTTTCAATTGACCGAGCAATTTCCATGCTGGAAAAGTTGGGAAAGAATTGCTTGATGACATGAGTGTTGGCTGAAGGCCCGATAAGGCGAGCGAACATTGATCTGTAGCCATCTGACCCTGTCTGATGTAAACTCATTTCATTCGCACAGCTGCAAGTATTTACTGTTCCTTTGACTCTGCTCTCTGCGGAGACCTAGCTTTTAGGTACCTATGTACAGTAACCACTGTTTGTCAGTACAACACTTCGTTTATTGGCTTTAGACTTTTCTTGTTCTTGACGAATAGTCGTCGTTCCGAGGAAGGTCGCAGACAGATGTACAGTTTAACTGCATTCGTTTCCTGTGCTGTCACTTTCAAATGAAAATTATTCTATTTAGAGAGGTCCTACTGTTGCGATCAGTGATTTCCGGCAAGTAACATTCGCTCGTAAAGCATCGTCTTACTGTTTGTCGAACAATATTTTATTCAAATTTTTGTATTTACTATTTGGCAAACATTCTCACCCTATTCAATGTCTTCATTTTATGGCGTTAACCTGCTAAAATTTTACTTGAAGATCTAATCGATATCTCAGCAATGGTTTCGACTTGAATAGATAGAAATTTATACGGTAAGGGCGCTGGCACACCAAACGCGGTTCAGCGAGAAACTGGCAGGCAGGCAAGCTGGCAGTTTTTAAGAAGCACGGAATGTATTGGAGCGTCTACACCGAATAGCGGCAGTTTAGCAGGCAGCTGACGTCCAGAGCAGCCAACGCTGGCGGCGGGCGGTGCGACCGATTCCTGCTCTAACTGCTGATGTGTGTCTTCCCAGATGTGCGATACAGGGCTGCCACTCTTTGGAAATTTTCTTCAGATCTTGAAAATTTGAGAGGGTTTCAAAAATTTTCAGACCAGTTTGGGGAATTTTTCCAAACCTAATTCTTAAGAATTAGGTGACTAATTAACTGTTACCTGTTACCACATACATTAAGATAAGCATGAAGTTTTTATTTGTACTCTTTTATAACTATCTGCAGAATTTTCTTAAGATCTGGAGAAAACTAGAACTCCCAGTTGGGGAATTTGAAAAACTATGAGTTTCATCGCTGGACTGCCATCAGAGTCCACCAGGACGTTGATCGCAGAGGTCCTGCGTCAGGTGCTCACTGCTGCTCAGTGTTGCCAAATGAAATTCTAACTTCTCTGCAAAATCGCTGTAGAAACAATCAGTACCTAGTTACAAAGATAAAAGGAAAAGATTATCATCCATCGATTTCTTGCTGAATTACAGGTCCAATGCACGGTCATCATAACTGATAGACAATCTATGCATTCTGTAGCTACTGGGGCTATCGTCTTGTCATAGAAATCCATCAATCCAATTCTGCTCATAGCAGCTTTGGCAGTTTGAAGTTTTTGTAACATTTGCCATGCCTCTTTGGGCCATACTTACAATAAAAATAGCTGATAGCATAGGCAGTTACATTTTGTTTCTAATCTTATTTTTCACGGCGTTCATGCTACTGAATAACGTTCGACTTCGGCATTCGAACGGGGTAAAATTAGTTTTAAAACAAATGCTGCTATATCCTTAAATTGGCTCCCTCCGGAGCTACAAAAAAAACTAATGATTTGTAAGTAGTGATATCATTAGATCCATTCAGTTACAAGCTAAATTTGCTATCAGAAGTTAAATTCTCATTGAAATAAGTAACTATAACAATCTCCACTACGTTTGCACACATAGTGCGATGTATCACTGCCTTAGTATCGGATTTGGTATTTTTGCAAAAGTCGTCCAGATGATCACAGCAATTGAATATAGCATGGCAGCAAACATGCATGACTGACTTGACTTCCACCTTAGTTGTCTCATAATTTTTTAACAATGTATACAACTCGTAAAAGAAGTACTCTGGCAAGAATTGGTGAGTTTGTGCTTTTTGTTGAACTTTTCAGGGTACTTCGATTTATCTTTACTTATTACGAGGCGAAGGATATGCTGAATTACTTTATAAGTTTAACCGGCACTATGGTGAAGGATCATAATATAATAGATATGGCATTGCACTGAACGGCTCCTGCACAAACAAATGACGCGAAGGCGATAACTTGATCTAACTCACAATGAACGCATTTAATACACGTTTGGTACGGTCGGTCGAGTTACAATTTCCCTTTAATGCTGCAATAATCAATGAAGGATAATTTAAACGCAATTGTGTCTTACGTTGTGTCAATAGCATTCGGCTTATAGCGTTGGAAAAGTCGGAAAATGCTAAAAATTCAATTTTCCTGCTGTTCTGTTAAATGCTAAACCAATTTTGCGGTGCTAACCCTCCAAAATGCTAAATCTAGCATTAAAATGCCATTGGCAACACTGCAAAGCTGCACCTTCGCACCTGCTATACTACTCGTGGTGTGTAGGGCATACTGCCTGCCTGCCAGCTCAACTGCTCCCGGTGTGCCAGCGCCCTAACACACACTCTATACCAGCAGTCCACGAAGAATTGGCTTCGTGCAAGAAGAAACTTGCCGTTACTTGACTGAAAGTCATATACACCGTCTAGAGCATAGGCAATCGTTACGGCTAGTGTGGGCAAATAACGATTGTGGGCCAGGGAGCAGCGGGATGCACAAACGCCTTGTAAAGTTACGGTAACGTAAACTGTACAGTTCCTTGAAGAAGTACCTCTATCACGAGTCAGATTTTATCACTTTATTATACTGATCTTCATGAAGTCATGATGAAAGTGGTTTGAACCTCCAACCTATGCATACCTCAATAATAGACAGACCCAAATGTTAAGTCGGAGAGTAAAAATGTAAAACTTCAGCAGTTACATGGTTGCATTCATGCCTGCAGTTGTACAGTTATGATGCTTGTAACTTGGCGCCTGATCATCCGGCCAATGATAAGGGTGTCTAAGGTAGGTGGCCCAGACCCCTTTATTTTCAAGAGGATGCTCGGATACAGCTGATTACAAGGAATTTCTTGACGGTCTACTCTATTACCTGAATTTCACCAATACCCAGCGAGAAGTAATTTCTCTTGCTGTACACCGTTAGATAACGGCCGGAGGCGTTCTTCGGCAGCGGAAAGTCCAGATCCATGTCGTTTTCTGGTGCCTTACCTGGAAAGCTCGCAAAGTCCGCGTTTTCGGAATACGAAGAAGAGTTGCCTAAGTTGATGAAGAGATCTGCCGCCCAATTGACATAAATAATGGTCAAACGGACAAACGAAATACGACGAGCATATCCCATATCGATCGTGAAGAACGGTTTATTTACAAACTTTGATAAATACCCTGACCATTTTCCTTCGCAATGCTGGCCATCTACCGCTTCGGACGTTGGCCAGTCTGCAGATCTCCTTGCACTGGCGGTCACGTTCTCATAGGTGTCCAGTGTAATTATATCTCCAGGCAGAGCCCAGCTGGTGTAGCACGCGTCGAACATCTTCATTGCAGCAGCAGTGTGACCCACGAACCGCTTCGCCATTTTGGTTCTGTACAGGTAGCACAGTCCGGTTTCTGGAAAACACCAAAATTACGAATAATTTTTACCTCCTTCAAAGAGGTTATGTTTTCATTCTGCTTGTCTGTCTGTTTGTCTTTGTCTGTCACCAAGATAACTTGAAACCTTATGAAAGGATTTCTACAGAATTTACAGGTATTGTTTGATGTATGTTTGTAGATCCGTCCATCCGTTTGTCTGTTTGTCTGCCTCATTTTTCTTGTTGCCATAACTCAAACAGATATGGACATATTTTTATGAAATTTGCATGAGCTGTTAGGTAGCTATATCACGAAGAGTGAATGACCGGATTTTTGTGATGTGTTTGTTCGTTGGTTTGTTTATACGTCACTATGTTTGTTTTCATGCATGTAAGCACAGTAACTCAAAAAGTTATGGATGGATCTCTATAAATTTACAGGAATTGTTAGTAATGTTAAGACATAATTGATTAAATTATGGTGATGACCGGTTGGTCCATTTGTGTGCTTGATTAATGTTTATGAAATTTTTAATGCCTGTTCTGCGAATCATTCATTTACCTGTTGTGAATGTCATTCGGGATAGTAGAGCAACAATATATATTTTGGAAAGCACATTTAGTTCAAAGATACCATGTGTTACATGTAACAAAAGTACACAACAAAATACTAATTCTACAAAGAGTTAATAGCAACGAGAGGGACTTGGTAGCGCGTGCACATGCCACTGCTGGTCCTAATCTTGGCATCTACTACGCGAAGACATTACTAATCCCTCGTATTGCTCTGATTTTCCTCCAGACTTTCTTGAGTTCCTGCCCCAAATAGGCAGTGATGGGCACTATTTAACTACTTTGAATTTATATACATTCAAGTATTTCAAATTGTATTTGTAAATACATTTCCATTACAGTATTTAATTACTTTTTGGCGTATTTAAATACAATGAATTAAAATACTTTCAAGTGAGCAGTTATAGATGCTTTCATATTTTATTGGTAACGAGTTGTGTCTCATACTCTCTTCCTCATGTTGACAAATGACTCGTGTTTATACCTTGTTTGTATATAACAAGTCCTGCACAAGCACTGTTACATTTATTTTTTCAAATGTCAATGACTAAGTTACAAAGTGATAACGATTTTCGGCGCAATAACTTAAAATTTATTCTTCCACGTAATTAGCATTAGCTGTAAGAAGTGATAATGTGCAAGTGTGCTGCAATGGAAGCAAAAAGAATTTAAATATTTGCTCTCCCCTGTTCGGACCACAGGTTGAACATCACCTAGTGCCAAAAGTGATCCTGATGATCGTCCACAGAGTCACCGGTAAGTTGAAGAAGCGTCAGGCAGACCCAGAGGTTTCGACCGATCGACTATTAGGAAAGCCTACAGAAAGTATATCGTATTTAACATGGCTGCGCTGTTAAAAAAAATATCTGTGGCCGCAGAGTCCAGCGCCGTCAGGAGTAAAGGAGAAAAGGCTTGAGGAGTGCGGCTCTACAACTATTGTAAATTTTCTTAGTGACGTGTCGGAACACAGCTCAAGCAAGTCAAACTTCAGTTCGGTTGAGACTGTGACTTCGATAGCCACTCGAAAATGTTTCTTCATAACCAGTAGTGCACTTAGTTTAGGGTCATTGTCACACTGGAAGATCAAACGAAGTCCAGGCGCAGTTTACAGGTATCATAATCCATTTAAGAACTCACCGAGGAATTTCATTGGGCCTAGCAATCGAATGTGAGAGAAAAAAATAAACAGAAAATACATAAGGCACTGAAAGCAAATGCAGACTGGGGCAACGCAGTCATGGTATGTTAAATAGAAAGCATGATTGGTGCACTAGGTTGATTGAGATGCTTTGGGTTAGATGAAAATCGCATTTTTAGATAGGAACATAAAGAAAGGTGAGATGCATTTAGTTAAATACAGTTGTGTGGTTGATTATAGGATGAGCGTTCGGTTGGATTAATAGCTTTAGTTCTTATGAGGAGCGTTAGGTTAGATGAAGTTCTTTAGGTTAGTTAAGGGACACTAAATCGCATATGGAGCGTTACGGTGGATGAGGAGCGTTAGGTTGGACCAGGAGCATTGGGTTGGATGATGAATGCTAGATTAAATGAGGAGCGTTAGGTTATATGAGGTGCGTGAAGATAGAGAAAGCAGTGTTAGATGACGGGTGTTTAATTAGATGAGGTGCATTAAGTTACTGGGTCTTACAGATAAATCTATACAAATTTTTATGATATACTTAAACGCTGATAAGTTGAGGAGAAAATTACACAGGACCTTCAAGCTTGATTTTGCACAGTTTATTCGTGAAATTATAAAAATGCAAGTTTTATTCCATATGACCATTTTTAGCTACAATAACGGCTTCTGCATTTTTTAAATTTGGAGAGAGCGCCCCCCACGTAAATTTTGATATCCTTTTTGAGGACTGTAACAGAGTTGTGGGGATTAATACATCTTTTGGCTTCAGTTGACGACCAGAGTTAATTATCCAATGGGTTTTAGATCTGGGGTTAGTTTGAGAGCCAGCCTTTTTCCTAAATTTAAATTTTGAACCTCTGTAGCAATTTAACTGTCCTTCGCTCCGTATGGGTGGGAGCAGAGTCCTATTGGGAGATAAACTTCTTATCAGAAGCTTTGACATTCCTCCATGGAATGATTTCCGTTGCCAAGACGCTGCAATAACATTCGGAATTTGTGTTTTTGTCATTTAACCACTTGAAACAACGCACTAGGTCATGATGCCAACTGGTGTCTTGGCAGTCATTGCAAAGTAAACTTCAGTCCTTAGAAAAGGCAATATTGCGATCGTTACGGCAGCTACTGCGTGCTATCCACAAAGAAGATATTTTCATTAGAAATGAACTTAATAATTTTTCCACTGGTTTTCCACCAGTTCAAAAACTTCTTCCATCTCTCCAAACTAACTTTTTCCATCCTATCAGTTAGGAGACGCTTTCGACCTTGGGCGTCAGAGGACATACCTTGGTCTTTCGCTTCCAGGCGAACTGTAGGGATACTAACAGACCTTTTCTTCCTCAATGCTGATATTAGAACGAGTGGAGTGGCTTCAATGCTTCCTTTGAGATCAGTCAAGAAGTAGGACTTGCAAATTTTATCCTTTTTTTGTCACTGGGCAGCTCTGCAACATTGGCCAATGATACCAAAACGCCGGCTAATATCATAAACTGACTGCCTGTATACTGGAGAGACATTTTTAATTTAGGCTGGACCGTGGCACGCACCCCTCGTTCACAAATTGCGGACGTCTGGACTGCTCCACTGGGTAGTGTTTGTACCAACAGTGTGAAATCATTGCCAATGATTGTGGATAGAACTAAGCATGAGTGGCATAGGTTAATGTTTCCAGTTTTAGAGTGTAATCGGTGTTACCACCTCTTTAAAATTCATAGGTATTTATCTGTAAGACCCGATAAGAAAATTTAGTGATACTTCACTGCTTGCTAAAATAAACAGATTCTTTTCTTTGCCCGTTATCTAAGGGAAGGGAGGAGTGTGCTGCTCCGATGAATTAAAATAGACAATATGAGATGGCCTATGTAGCTTATCCCTCAGAAACATCTTAATAATTAAAGCATGATCAGTGAAGAAGGGTCATCACAAATTCCTTGCTGTTATTTGTGACAACGCGAGTACTCTAATTATTGAAGAAAATGCATTCTATTTTGTTGCATAGCTATTGCATCATATAGAACAGAAAAATTATCGGCTACTATAAAGAATAGCCACAGATCAGGCTATGGACTTGCAAACATCAGATATATTGATTAAAAATGAAAAATCAAGATTATGGAAGTAAAAATTATCTGAAGCTGATGAGAGACACAGCTTAGAAAATGCGCGTACATATGAATGAAGAACAATGAAAGAAGTACCTCCGAAACATGAGACCGCTATGACAATGTTTATGCCGTTTCTATATCTCTATTAAAATACAAGTGCGAATCTTTCAGAGGCAGAATGAAGATAGGTAACATAGGTTATACGAGGTGCGTTAGGATAGACGGGCTTGATTGGTTGTGACCCGCTGTTACGTCATGCGGCGAGATAACCGCATGTTGGTTTAGCCATGAGTTGGACCGTCCCAACACTGAGAAAGTGTTTTCCCAAAATCAGCATGAAAATTGCAGCTTTCCTGCACGCTAAGGCAGATGTTTCTCATCGATGAACCGACTGTTGCTTCTTTTGGGACAAAGTTTCCTCAGTTAAGCAGCGAAGTAGAATAACTTCTACTGGAATATGACTTCACAGTGAATGAAAAGTCCATGTTTTTGAGCGCTGTAGCTATTGTGCGATAGTAATTACAAAAGTAATTCCTCCCATTTTTTTTTTTACTCAAAATGTTGAACAGCTACGAAGACGGAAGTGGGACCATTAAAACGAGCGACTATGCATGGTCCAGAACTTATGTTTCTACGTAGCCACCACCACTGTCAATGCAACATTGCCAGCTATGAATAAAAGACTTAATTCCTCGGTCGTTAAAGCCAGCGCCTGCCGAAGCGGACCTTGTTTTCACGGCTGCGATTGCAGCGTTGTTGTCGGAGAAACACTGCCCACGTCATGCGCCCCTCAGAACTCCTTGACGGTACCAATTCAGCAGTATACCCTGGGTGAGGCAGCACCGTCCAGCCGAATTTTGCCACACATTCCGTGATCTTCGAACTTGTGTGTCTCCCCTTTCTCTGGCTTAACCCGGGCAATACGGGCCTTCGGCTTGGTCAACGTTTCAATGTAACGGTCTGACTTGACACCCACTTCCAACACTACGCGCATTTCATTAAACGTTATCCACCGATCGATGTACATGAGTTGATCGAGGCGTACTTTGATTCTCGGGGTAGTGGCTGTGCATGGGTGTCCGGAGCGCGCTTTGTCACTCACATCTCGGTCGCCACTCTGATCTCGACGAAACCACTGTACTGACATCAACAGTATCGGCTTCGTAAACGTCCATCAGGCACCAGTGAATGTTGAATGGTTCAATTATTTTCTGCATGGAGGAATTCTATGACCCATTTCTGCTTCTGACGCAAGTCCATGACAGAGATTGCTTTCTCAGAGTGTCACACCGTCATTACAAGCATCAGAGAGGTCAAATATTTAGGTTATGAGTGCATAAGTTTAGTCATAATAACAATGCAATTGTAATCCCCTAGGATCTTTTCGGGTGGGATATGAAAATGGGAGGCACTACTTTTGGAACAACCATGTAGTTATTTTACAAGAATTAGGGAGATTAAAATAGCCAATGACTTAAGCATTTCATAACTGATAAGAAAATACTACTAAATGCGCTGGAGACAAATTTTTCACAGAGAACATACCCAATAAAACAGCGAATAATCGCAAGCGAGCACAAAAAAGGGGCTCCCTTTCGAAAAGTGTTCGTGTGTACCAAGCAAAGTTCTCTTGTGTAGCAAGGCCTTCAAAGTTAACGTATAATTCATTCAAAGCAAATTCTTCATCAAAACAAGTAGTAGTTATAGAACTTTTTATTTAAAATTAATCTAGATTCAGCCTAATACGAGAAATATCTGATTAGCCACACAGCTATGAAAAAATGGAAGGTATTTCTTGCTTGCATTTCTACCATGCAATCTAGTTGAATCTAATAACCAGCAGTACCTCTTATCCTGTTTGATTATCCTTGCGGTGCTGGTAAATCCCTACTGCCTGTGGTTGCTCGGACAAAAATTTGAAGTAAATTTTGCTAGCGCTCGGAAAATTGGTGAGCCTTCCGGCCGTTACATAGCTACACAGGCAGTTGGCTTCCAGCTACCTATGTTAGTGAGTGGAAGTGTCATCGTCAGTGCGTGTTCCGTCGCGTGATTTTTTGTGCTGAACTGTGAGGTGCCGCGGGCTTCAAAGCCGAGGAGAGAAACAGGGTGCCTACCAGGAGAGCTGGGAGGACACGCAAGCGGTGAGAGAAGCGCGTGAGGTAAGATTACCGTGTTTTCGTGTTATATTGTGCTACGCAGTGACTGCGCTTGTCGAGTTTGTGCTTCATGGCGCGGTATCTACACAGTGCTTAGTGCGCTGCAGTGTCCTACGGTGCAATGTCCTGCACTGCGATGATTTTCTTGTTACGCCTAACACCAAACAGGTGTTCCACACCAGCGCTCTAACTGCTGTAAATACTTACTTCGTTCAATGCAGTATGCCCGGCAGTCACTTTCAACTTTGCACATCGTGCCACAGTGGATGGCAAGGTTGACGTTTAATCTGCTGCCTGCTGCCTTGCGAATGAAGCACTCAGTAAGTCCCGCCTGGTTGCCATCGAGCTGCATGTCGGCAGTGATCAAAGTACACATTGGGGTTACTGATCATAAATAACGTCATTGATTCCATGTATAGTATGGCATAGTGTCAACAAATAAATAGTTATATGCACCGTCTCGCAGTTTCGTGATCAGCATGAAGGCTGATATACACGAACTATATCTTCTAAGATTTTACTGGAGGAACTCAAAGCACGTAATTGAATTTTAGTGGAAATGGACATGATAGTTGCTTGAAATTAAAGCTTATACGAAAAAAAACGACAGGCTACAGGGCATGAAACCGAAAGATATTAAAATGATTAGTTCATACGGGCATTTTGCTCAGGTAACTCACTGCAAAATAAGAAACCAATTCCTAACATATTTGATGTGAATTGTGTTTCACAAGCATCTGCCCCAGCGCAGATTGCCCTATTTCAATGAATTTCCTTTTCATAGCTAGTCTATATAACGCATCCAGTTTCTTTTACGTGGAAAATTTAACAGATAGAGGTGTATCAACTTATAAAGGTACAACAATATTACAATACGAACAGGAAAAACTGGACAATATTAGCTTACCAGAAAAGTTTAGAGTTTGTTTATGTACAAAGCAGGGATAAACAGAAAATACTTGCTGCCATCGTTAATCGGTTATATATTTTCTATCGTTATCAATTAGTTCTACCCATACATCAAGTAACTTAAATATATTATCAGCGTTGAATTTCGCTGGTTTGAAGCAAAATGTTTCCACTACTTGCGTTTCAACTCCAATTACATGAAACAGTGTTTTTTTTTTTTGCTGCCCTGCAATGAGCTGCAGAAACTGATACAAATTTCATTCGGATGATGTAAATTTGGAGAATATGGTGGATGGGGTAAAAAATCCAAGCCAAGTTAATGTAACCTTGTTCGGATAACCAATGACTTAGTAGGTCCGGAAAAGTCTTGAAACACTATATCCTACCTGTTGATAATCTCCAATCTACATCATTTGTTTTCTTTCTACAAATTTGGCAAATGAGTACAACTTAAAACGGAATTATTGGTTTAATTTTTTTTAACGGAACCTCATAGTAGATGTCTGTTAAAATCCCATCGAACACAGGATGGCTTTTTTTACGTATACGTTTCACTAAGGCTCCACTATGCTTTTCAAAACCGTACGATTTTTACCACCGATTACAAATATTTATTGAAAATGGTGTTGCTTCAGTCAGCTTCAAAATGATGTTATATATCCAGGTACCCGCCTGAGCCTTTTTCTCAGGAGAGGTTTTGAAGTACCCAAACATTCTGGCGGATTGTGTATCCTGCCGACACTGAGCACTCATTAACAGTATTCCATGACATATCTAACTTTTCTGGTAGCTCTCTAGTGGCAGTATTCGGCTTTTCTTCGAATTTTGCTTGCAAAGCATCTTCATCCAATGCTGCAGGTCATCACGATGATGATCAGCTTTAAAGATAAAGTTTCTTGCTTTGCATTTTGCAGATTATCTTCCAGTAGTTGATTTACGTACAGTATCTTCACCATACGCTTCATAAATGTTTCTGCAAGTATTTACAGAATTTTCACCTTTACATTTTATTCGAAACGGAAAAAATTCGCTATCTATTTTTCATTCAAAACTAGAGAAGCATGCTGTAAGCGCATACTTCCGCCAATCTACGAAACGTTAATGAAAAATTTTAATTGGTCCTAAACTAGCATGTTCTTTTGATCATCACCTAAATTGGGCTATTTGTGCCTCTTGATATTCCTAGAAGTTCCAGTAACTTTCTTGAAGATTTGTCCATAACTTTTTAAGGTATGTTTTAATCAACAATAAGACAAACATGACAAACACACAAGCGGACAAACAGATCATCAGGAAAAATTAGTCATTTACACCTTTTACCATATTTAACAATTCTGTTTGCCCTCAATGGTATATTCTGGCGGTCCCTTTCCCTGCCACAATATATCTGGGCCTCACAACACCAAGGGTCCCGAGTGCCTTGTCCGCAGGGGATGTTGCAGCTCAATACTTCCCCTCCTGTTTCGGGAGGTGGGCTGCCGATCGAGGTGGCCGACCTATTCCCGCTAGGCTTCTACCTTCTTGTATTTCGTTTCCTTCCCCTGTGCGGCGTAGCTGAGCGAAAGCGTTCAGCCGTGCCCGGGGGTTGGAGATGCACAACTTGCGCCTTTTTGCTGTCAATAGCGCACTGACCACTCTGATACCTACCGGGAAAAAATGCAGAGACACAAATCATTGACAATTTAAAACGCACCCTAGTGGCGCACGAGCCTGTGGTTAAACACAGGAATAGTCCGGCGCGATATAGGCAGTGTGCCACTGAAGCGCTAGCAAAAATTTCTACTACTACTACTACTTGACAATTCTGCAAGTTTTAGGAAGTTCCATTCGTAACCATTTGAATTATGTTACCAACTAATAAACAGACAAATGAACAATCTAATACTAAGAATGACCGTCGTGTGTTTATAAATATATATATAAATATATATATATATTTATATGTTCGGTGTCACGCTCTTAGCGAAATAGATAGGCGGAATTTAGCCCAGGTTGGAGGCTCTGGTCGTCCTCTCAAGCTCCATTGAAAGTGATAGGCAGAAAATAGACCGGGTTGCAGAAGATGGCAAACGTATCTTAAGCAGGGACAGA
>LQNS02277221.1:4437993-4461567 GCA_001587735.2 Parhyale hawaiensis | reverse complement strand
CATAAGTAGCGGACCTAGCAGTTTTGAAGTTCCACCTTGACAACGACATTCGCTGAGAATGTCGAAAGCTCGGTAAAAATAAAATTCATAATCCAGAAGAAGCATTATTTTACGTTAATTAAACAAATGAACAAGCACATGATAGTTGAACGGATATTGACAAACAGTAACATAGTCATCTGCATCTCTGAACAAACCTAACAATCCAGGCCTGCATGTTTCATGAAGATGTGTCTACAACGTGTTGAGTTATTTTGGTCAAACAGACAGAGAGATAGACAGACAAACTCTAGCATTGATGTACCTCCTTGACGGCTTTTGAAGATCATGCACCTAAGGTTCTTCAAGAACAAACAAGGCACATATTGCACATGTAAAGTTTTAACAGTGATCTACTTAAATTCAATAAGAGTTCGTGTGACGACTTCAGGAATATTTACTTTAATTTGCTCAGAACTTTTCAGGCAGCCTAACACTTGCTGGAAGTGTATTTAAATTGCTCACACACAACAAACAGATGGCGCAGAACCATTGTCCCAAATGAGTCCTACAGAGGCAATATTTTCCACAGTTTTGTTGCGCATTTCTCAAGTGATCTATCATTTGGACAATTTTTCCCTTTCGTGTTCGTTGCTCTCTAAACTTAGTAGCATGTGCAGGACTTAGATTAACCCACATAGAGTGAACTCAAAATTGTTCGAATGCCTAAAGCTTGAACGTTAGTACAATATATTGCCAACACAAGGGATGAGCGATGACCTTACACTCTGAGATGTTCCCAAGCCCAACTGCAGATCGAGCTCTCTCAATAAATAACTGACTATTATTGCAATGTATGCTAGCATTCGTCCATTCGCTTTGAGAGCAAAAATATGTCGAATTCTTTTCTTGGGTCCTGAAAATGGTTTCGATTCTGCAATGAACTTGAAGTTGAACCTGCCTCATCGATCTGCGTTGAAAATTTATTATCGGAAGGGGCGAGTGGTGTCAATTTTGCTAGATAAAGTGTAGCCATAGTCCTGCCTGTGCCGTCAAAATTAGTGAGATGAACAGCAGCTGAGAAAAATAAACACCACTATTAACTGGCATCGATACATATTCATTTGTTTACATACCGAACTAGAGCACTCTGAGAGCGCATATCTCCGCCAAGTGAGGCAACGGTAGCAAAAAATTCAAATTGGTTCTGAAACAATAATTTTCTTTGTATAAACTCCAAAATTTAATCATTTGTGTCTTTTTATATTAATAACAGCTTGTTCAATTTTCTTGAAGATCCGTTCATAACTTTTTGAGTTAAACTGTTAACAAACGTTATAAGTCAAACATACAAACGAAAAAACCGATCTGCACCAAAATTTGATCATTTATGTTTTGTAACAATACTAACAAACTCTATAAATTTCATAAAGATCCATTCACCATTTTTTCAGTTATTGTGCTAACAAGGAAAAAATTAAAAACACTGACAAACGAACGAACGAACGAACGAACGAACAAACAGATCATTACCAAAATTTGATCATATACTCTTTGTTATATGCCTAACAATTCATGTTAACTTTATCTAAATCCACCCATAACTTTTTGAGTAATGGCATCGAAAAAATGAGGCAGACAAACAAACAAACAAACGGATAGACATACCTTTACCAAAAGTTAATCATATGTTCCTCCTAACATACCTAACAATCCCTGTAAATTTCATGCAAATCGGTTCATAACTTTATGAGTTATTTTGGTGACAGACAGACAAAGAGACAGACAGACAGACAAACACGACGAAAACATAACCTCCTTAGCGGAGGTAATTACAGTACCTCACGCCGTCATGAAATGAAGACGGGAAACAGCTACATCAACAACAACAATAAAAAAGTATTCTTCACTTTTCTTGGTTCTTTCCTGAAAAAAAATATATATTTTTCACATTTCTCTTGGTCAGCTGCTAAATTTGCGTACCGTGATCTCGAAGCCACTAAAGCTTTGCTGGGGGAAGCAATGAAATTCAGGATCAATGCTACCGTTGAGAGTTATATCGGACGTCTTAATTAGTAAGACAACTTGACGGCCTTTCCAGGATAAAAAAGAATAACTTCTCCAATGTAATACTGACATAGGAACGGTGAGACCAACCAACAAACTTAGTATCACTAGAACCTACGCTGTAAATGCGTCGCGACCTCCCAGTCCGCTACCTACCAACTCCCACGTCAGAAGACAACACACACATGCAACCTCCCACCATCGCCGCAGCCGTAGCACAGAGGAAGCAAAATAGAGATGTAAAAAGACAGATACACACGGGCAAGCTGGAAACTATACGTCCTTGAGGATGCTCCGCGGGCTGTAACTGTTATAGGACGACGTTCTAGCAAAATTTTTGGCAGCCTCAGAAGCTGATTTGTACGATGCGGCGTGATGAAAATATCCATAAAATATATATGACGCCATCGGAGGCGAGTGACCTCCCCCAAAAAAATTATAGTGCAAAGCAAGAAATTCATAAATACTAAAACAATAAAGTAAAGAAAATATATTAACAAAAAAAATATTCAAATAGATCTATTACATTAGAGTTCTGCAACGGATCTTCAATGAAGCACGATATGCAACAAAATAATTTGTCGTAAATAAACCTAGCATTTGAATTCCAAAGAAAATATCATCGAATTGCTCCTTGGGAAATCGTATAAATATCATAGAGATGCATGTTGAATCTACTAGGCAAGAAAATATGAGTTCAATAGGTGAATCAGTTTTATTCTTAACTATCATATTAATTAAAGATTTGCAATAGTCAGTCGTCAAATGCAGATATATGGTAGGAAATCCATCGTTAAATGTATTTATTGCTTTAATTGTTGCCGTGAGGAAACAAAATCCATCGTTAAATGTATATATCACTTTAATTGTTGCCGTGAGGAAACAAAATCAACGTTATATGTATTTACAACTTTAGATGCTGCCGTGAGGAAACAAAATCCATCGTTAAATGTATTTATTACTTTAATTGTTGCTGTGAGGAAACAAAATCCATCGTTAAATGTGTTTATTACTTTAATTGTTGCCGTGGGGAAACAAAATCCATCGTTAAATTTATTTATTACTTTAATTGTTCCCGTGAGGAAACAAACGACAGTATCTCATTCACCTATGATGCAAAATACAACAGTTCGCATCATGGAAGGGGGAAGGAGACTTTGGGGGCTCACGTGGAAAAAACATGACTCGTACTACGCTCGAGTTTCATTACTAAAACTTGAGAAGGAGAGGATCACGTACACACGAGTTTAACAGCATGAACGGGAAACTTTTATCTGAAAGCACCAGCTCACTGTAAATATTTAAATACTTATCGTGTGATATGAAGATAGCAAGTATGACGGTAATGATAAATTACAAGATAAACAATTAATAATCTAGAAAATGATGTGGCCAGCAACTCTCAATAAACAAAGATGGTCATTAATTATGATTCAGTATACAATTGCAATGAGTATCGAAAAAAATGTTTAGTCTGACAGCTAATAGTATAAGGTGCTGCCCCGCCACGTTCCGTCAACCTCGTAAGGTGTTCGGGGTTTAGGGTGAAAACCGACAAACGGATCGTAAATCTCTGCACCGGGCATTCTGAAGAGAAAAATACAATCCTTAAGGTTGGGCACCTGGAAAGTCACGACTTTGACTCCTGGCTTTTCTTAAGACCAACAAGCGGTGGACGATGCGCGAAAGACAGCAGTCATCGACCTTGAACTTACAAGACTGCAGATGGATATTGTTGCCCTTCAGGAAATGCGACTTCTAGAAGCCGGCCCAGTCACAGAGAAACAGTTTACTTTTTCTGGCAGGGAAAGCCCTTGGACAGTGTTAGGGAACATAGAGTCGGATTCGCGGTCAGGAACACTCTTTTGGGGGCAATCACTCCTCCTGCAGGAGAAAGTGAGAGAATATTGTCCATCTAGTTTCATTCATCCGCGGGGCCAGTCACCCTGATAAGTGCCTATGCACCGACCTTAGCGTCACCAGCGGAGGTAAAGGATCGTTTCTATGATGATCTAACAATAACCGTCACCCAAATTCTTAGGTGGAAGATGATGTTCATCATTGGCGACTTCAACGCCTGAGTGGGCAGTGATTATAAGTCGTGGCCCAATTGCTTGGGCTACTTAGGCACGGGAAAGATAAACGAGAGCGGCCAACGTTTGCTGGAGCTCTGCTGTCTCCATGATCTGTGCGTCACCAACACCTTTTTGAACACGAAGCCCCAACACAGAGTTTCCTAGAGACATCCGCGATCTCAACATTGGCACCAGCTCGATCTGATTCTTACCAGACGCTCTAGCCTCCCCAATATCAGTATTACGCGTTCCTATCATAGTACCGATCACTCCCTGGTATGCAGCACGGTGAAGCTGCTGAGGGATAAATCTTACCGCACGAGGAAGGGAAGGCGAGCGCGAGTCAACACAAGTCAAATTCGCGACTAGGAAAAAGTAGCCTAATTTTCCAGGATGCTTGGGGACGCTTTTTCATACATACCAGACGCTGGGGCGTATGACACGTGGGAATATTTTAGAGATGTTGTGCACAACTCGGCGATCTCAGTGTTCGGCAGGAGAATAAACAGGTCCGTGGACTGGTTCGAGGCCCACTCCGAGACAGTGACACCAGTCTTTGCGGAAAAAGGAAGAGCTTGTGCCGCGTATAAGACGAGCCCAACTGAACAGAACCTTTACGCTCTGCGCGCAGCTCGCAGCACAGTGCAGCGGACTGCAAGAAGATGTGCTAACGACTATTGGCTTCAGCTCTCTGGCAGCAGCGGACACGGAGAACATCAAGAGAATGTACGAGGGCATCAAAAGGGCTATGGGACCGCAACACAAGAAAATATCGCCGTCGAAGTCGTCAACAGGGTAGATCATCCGAGATAGGACTCAGCAAATAGAGCGCTGGTTGGAACACTATTCGGAGCTCTCTTCCAAAGAAAATTTCGTCTCGGATTATGCTTTGAATAAAATTTAATGCCTGCCATTGTTAGGCGAGCTCACTGTAGAGCCAACTCTGGCAGAAGTCGAAGCAACCTTGAACTACCTTACCTCAGGCAAAGCTCCTGTGAGAGATGGCATCCCATCTGAGGTCTTGAAGTGCTGCAAGGAAAAAATCCTTCCCGAGCTGTATTAACTCCTCTGCCTTTGCTGGCGTGAGGGTGAGGCACCCCAGGACGTGAGAGATGCAAGTATCGTTACGCTGTACAAAAATAAGGGTGATAGGAGCGATTGTAATAATTACCGCGGCATTTCCCTCCTAAGCGTTGTAGGCAAACTGTTCGCTCGAGTTGTCCTGAGGAGGCTCCATGTGCTGGCGGAGAGAGTTTATCCAGAGTCACAGTGTGGCTTTCGAACGAGCAGGTCTACGATCGATATGATATTTTCAGGGCGACAGCTGCAGGAGAAGTGCAGAGAGCAACGACAGTATTTGTTTATTGCCTTCGTAGACCTCACTAAAGCTCTTGACTTAGTCAGTAGAGATGGTCTTTTGAAGATTCTCTCCAATATTGGTTGTCCTCCTAGACTCCTCAGTTTAATTAAATCCTTCCGTGACAAAATGAGGGGCACAGTTGCCCTTGATGGCTCGATGTCTGATTCCTTCGACAACCGTGGTGGAGTGAAGCAGGGGTGTGCCCTGGCGATAACTTTGCTTGGCATTTTCTTTGCCATCCTTCTGAAGCACGTATTCGTTTCTGCGACAGAGGGCATCTATTTGCGAACCAGATCAGACGGGGGACTCCTTAACCTCTCTAGACTCAAGGCGAAGTTAAAAACTGAGATACGATGGATGCGTGACTTCCTCTTTGCGACGATGCGGCAATTACGGCCCATTTCAGCACCTCATGGACTACTTCAGCGAAGCCTGTGTGAGCTTTGGAGAGACCATCAGCTTGAGGAAGACGCAAGTCATGTATCAACATATAGTGGCATCATCCAGCATCACAATCTCTGAACATGACTTGGAGGTTGTCCGCAAATTCACGTGTCTGGGATCAACAATCTCAGATTCTCTCTCATTTGACTCTGTACTCAGTAAGAGCATCGGCAAGGCAGCTACCACCATGTCTAGGCTGACGGGAAGGGTGTGAGCTAACAAAAAACTCACTTAACACACTAAAATAGATGTGAACAAGGCCTGTGTCTTGAGTACGCTCCTTTACGGTAGCGAGACCTGGACTCTATGCCAGACAAGAGAGAAGGCCTAACACTTTCCACATGCGCTGCCTGCGACGCATATTTATTATCACTTGGCGAGACAAATTCTCGAACAGTGTAATACTGAAGAGGGCCGGGTTGCCGAGCATGTTTGCGGAGCTTAAACAGAGGCGGCTGCGCTGGCTTGGACACGAGATCCGGATGGATGATGGCAGGATTCCTAAGGTTCTCCTTTACGGAGAGCTTGTGCGTGGAAAGCGCACTGTAGTCAGACCACACCTGCGTTATTAAGATGCTCGTAAAAGGGATTTGAAAGTCCTCGGTATCAACCTCCCCACGTGGGAGACCCTGGCATTGGACAGTGTGCTTAAGGGGGGGGGCGTTCGGCGGGGCCTTGTCCAGTTCGAGGAGTCGTAAGTCCGCCGGAGTGAATTCAGACGATAGCGAAACAGGGCCCGCAGTGATGGAGGCGCATCGCTGCCGGCAGCCGATAACATCTGCCCCAATTGCGACCGCGACTGTCACTCCCGGACTATACTTTATAGCCACATGCGACGCTGCAACGGAGCTGTTGCGAGGGCGACATCATAGTCTTCCGGGACTTCCAACCAACAACTATGTACTCAATGCGAGAGACGTCATTATGGTAAAAAACGGAAAAGTAAAAGAGCAGCATAATTTGTGAAATTTGGTGGGGGGGGGGTGAGAATCCCCCACCAAAGTTTGGGGCGAGAACACTAACATCGATTTAAAATAAAGGAAACATGGCTACCGGGTCCAATCCTCCATAAGGATCAAGGTCCTCAAGAAGTACTTTAATAGTACTAGACCTGAATGCCAAAGAAATTAAACGGGTTTCAGGGTGACATCCATGCGGCAATAACAACACGTTGGTGCTCTGCTTTCCAACGAAGTGAGCCGACAAGAGCTCTGCATTAGCGAGTCCAACAAGAGGAGGTAACGAAGGTTCAGCACCGAAAATTCAACCCTTCAGCTCACTCTATCAAAGATGTGGATGGTCAATGCTCAGCAGAGGTTCCCTGGGACCCTGCCTCTGACGATTCTGTGCCCTCTCATACACACGCTTAGTCTTGGCCCTACGATCCACATAGGTCTGCCAGTACGTGCCGTTACGCGAACGCCTCTAAGCCCTAGAAGCCGCTTATTTAGCTTCGAAAGCTAACCGACACCGATTGTCAAACCACGGTTTGTCCCAAGAGGCCAAGACCTCTTCCGGAGAAACCTCTCCAAAACAGACACAGTTAAGGTATTAAGCTCAGAGATAGAATCCTCACTACAAATAATCTGGCACCAAGGTAACGCCCTTAAATTACTGCTCCAGTAATAGCATCCCAGTTAGCTCTACTCTTAACGAACACCACTCTCCTGGAATGTGCCACAGGAACAACCTGGATCAAGTCCAAGGACACGACAAGATGTGAAAGGTCTGAAGGGCCAACAGGGGATCCAACTCCATGGAGCTCATCCGCATTCAGTCCCATTTTCTCGCATGCGGGTTCCCACAACACCAACTTCTCCAGGCTCATACGCCCGCCAAGCGGCAGGCGCTGGCCAATGAGAAGAGATACAAGTTTAGTCGCTTGGAATCGACCCTGCGTTGGTCGCCTCTTACGTCACGTGCAGGACGGTAGTGGAATTCTAAAGCCCCCTCGTATATGTACAACAGGTCAGTACCACCCATATCAAAGGTACATAGACCCAGCTCACTTACCTTTAGATTTAAATTTTTATAGCTGTTGGATCCACCTAATCCCCAGATGCAGTGGATCTTTCATAATGAGCGAGAATTAAAAAGATGTATCACGTTACTATATGTATTTAAGATTGAATCAAAAGCTGGAAAAATAGAAGGAAGAGAACTCTGTGAGCGCATACTTCGGTCAAGTAAGTCAACGATAACGAAAATTCAAATCTATTTTGAAACTATGATATGCTTTCTATCAGCACCAAAATCTAATCATTTGTGCCTTTTGACAGTTATATAATTTCTGTAATTTTCTTCAAGACCTGTTCATAACTTTTCGAGTTATGCTGCTAACAAACGTTCTGACAAAACTTGGTCAAACACGCTAACAGACCAACCGATCGACATCAAAATTAATTATTTATGTCCTTTAACATTGATAAAAATTCCTGTACATGTCATAAAGATCCGTCATAACTTTTTTGAGTTATTTTACTAACAAGCATAAAATCAAATATATCGACAGACAAACGAACGAACCAACAGATCATCAAAAAAACTTGTTCACTCTTCATGATACACATAACGACTCATGTAAATTTCAGAAAAATTTCAGAAAAAAATTTTGAGTTATGGAACTAAGAACAATAGGCAAACAAACGGTTGAACGGATCTTCACCAAAAGTTAATCATCTGTTACTGCTAACATGCCTAAGAATTTCTGTAACTTTGGTAAAGATCCGTTATAACTTTTTGAATTGTACTGGTGACAGACAAACATACAGACAAACACGACAAAAACATTATCTCCTCCACGGGGTTCATTATATTATTACTAGTACAAGGATTTTCAACACCAGCTCTTCTCCTTCTCATCATAATAAACTACGTTTCAATCAAAACAATAAATACTTGCTAGAACCTGCGGAAATCCCACACAACTATAGCACTTGTCTTCAGTGATATATGAGACCCGTATCATGCTAATTTCCCCTAGCTAATACTAAAGGAACAAGTGGAAATTCCACAGAACAAAAGCATTGTTCCTCGATAATGATGCCTTCGGACCCGTATCATGGATACAAAGTGTAAAAAACATTCCAAGTCAGGCATTGAAGAATCTACCTAAAACCCGAGCAGCAGTGGCAGCTTAAGTTTGAACCTGACTCTTGCTATCGGTACTTTCCCAAGTCGTATCATGGATACTTCAATGAGGCCCTAATTTCGCCCTATAGCTACTGATCAAAGCGTCACAGTCGTACTAACTAAGTAACTAGAGTCTGACCAGTCTATGAAGTTCAGGCGGGACATAAGAGATTGCGCATGTGTCATAGTTTGTACTTAGATAAAATTGATCTTTTTATATTTTACTTTTCCAATCTAACACTAAGAATGACCGCCGTGTGTTTATATATTTATATGTTCGGTGTCACGCTCTTAAGAATAGATAGGAAAAAATTCTTTCTCTTCCAATGTAGAAGTTTACTCAATGCAGATACATATATACAGTTTCTCTAAGCACTCCGTTGCATTGTCGTTCCTACTCTCTTCTGACATTTCCTTCATCCAATGTTTATTGTTTTTTCGTGTCCGCTCTTAACAAAATAGGCGAAAAACAGGCCAAGATGCAAATTTCGTAATCAACGATGACGAGGTTGCTGAAGGTTAAAGTGAAATCCTTACCCCTCTATTATTTGAATGCATTTCTTGCCCCGATGGAAATTTTGGCGATCCTGTTCTCTTCTGATGGGATTCAGATGGCAATGAGCCATATTGCAGAAGAAGGTTAAATTTAGAATACGGTACTTATCGCTATTAATATTGAATGCAGTTCTTGCTCTTCCAGCTTCTCTTGCTGTTCCCGTGGATTCTGATATTCATAACTCTTTCTTTAGATCGAAATTATATTTTCTTTTGGTAAACGATGAACACATTTTATAGCAAATCAGCTCAGCGTAAAGGAACCGATTTCTTTCCTGGATAGTAGACGTAGTAATTCTTTATTCAAACTTTTCTTGAGCGAAAATTGAGTTCTGCTGAAACTACTTCACTGTGTATTCTGGATACGCAGCGGAAAAGAAATTCGGTGATATTTCAGCGCTTACGAATACAATTATTACTAGAGCACTCTGAGAGCGCATAACTCCGCCAAGTGAAGCAACGGTAGCAAAAAATTCAAATTGGCTCTGAAACCATAATTTTCTTCGTATAAACTCCAAAAGCTAATTATTTGTGCCTTTTTATATTATTAACAGCTTGTTCAATTTTCTTCAAGATCCGTTCCTAACTTTTTGAGTTATACTGTTAACAAACGTTATGACAAACATGAGTCAAACATACAAACGAACCAACCGATCTGCACCAAAATTTGATCGTTTATGTCTTTTAGCATTACTAACAACTCTTATAAATTTCATAAAGATCCATTCATTGTTTTTTGACTTATTGTGCTAACAAGCATAAAATTAAAAACAGTGACAAACGAATGAGCGAACAGGCGAATCATTACCAAAATTTGGTCATTTACTCTTTGTTATAAACCTAAAATTCATGTTAATTTCATCAAAATCCATCCATAACTTTTTGAGTTATGGCGTCGAGAATAATGAGGCAGACAAACAAACAATCGGATGGACATATCTTCACCAAAAGTTAATCAACTGTTCCTCCTAACATACCTAACAATCCCTGCAAATTTCATCCAAATCGGTTCATAACTTTTTGAGTTATCTTGGTGACAGACAAACATACAAACAGACAAAGAGACAGACAAACAGCCAGACAGACAAACACGACGAAAACAGAACCTCCTTGTCGGAGGTAAATATTTTGCATATCATCTGAGGGAGGGAATGAGTGTGCTGAAGACGAATTGAAGTGTACTGCTCAGAAGAAAGCACACATCTCTTACGATAGTAATTGGAGTTGGCGGTCGTATAGCATTTTGTTCTAGCTATATGTCTTTTAGTAAGGACAGTACGATCAATGAAGAAGTGCCATCAGTCATCACAAATTTCTTGCGATGAAGAAGAAGCAAGTCAAAGAAGAGAAGATTTTGCACCGGCTTATATTAGGCAAATATATCGAATACTGCGTGAATTTTTTCACGCGCGGGGTCCACTAGTAAAAATAGAGTTATCTTGGACTGTTTTGGAAGTCACAGTTGTAATTAAGCATTGACTAATGGCAATAAATTTCTTGAATATGATACAATATAGCAATATTTTGGAAACTTGTCATAGCAGCATTTGCTGTTATGCCAAATTTACCGAAATTCCTATTGGTCACGTGGGTTACCTTACTTTAGGATGAAAATGCGTCGTGGAAACTTCTTCAGCTTCCCACTCACGCATTTTAGACAGTCAAGCGAAGGAGCTCATATACAACGTTAATTCCAATTTTTTGGAAGAAAAAGCGAATCAGAGCCCCTTATTGGATCTTTCAAAAGCATCTGCTGAACTGCACAGGCAACGAAAGTCGACATCAGAACAGTTCATTGAATTTGTTCGCAAGCAAAGGGAACTGCAGAGCCAATTTTCTTATCTCATGCAAGGAATAGACCTGCCGCAGTCACCAATTTGGATAATTTTGATCTTAGAGTCCTGCAAATAATTGTGCTCTCTTTCCATGAGAGAAGAGGTATTTCAACATGCGAGTTGATACTGTGTAAGAACACCTTCGTGCATGGGATCCACATTTTTTCTTGGCATACTTCATGCTCCTTCCTTTTCCTAGCTTAGAACAGGCTGTTTTTTATCCTGGGCAGGGAGACTTAAGGTTTCGTATATAAGAAATGTATTGGCCGCCATTACCGCCCCAACTGAAGCTATTTTTCTGTAGCTGTTCTCACATGATTATATTTAATACTTTTTGATAACATTTTTCCTCTAAATCCCTTTAGACTTTCCATTTCTAACATAACTGTATACCTCATTAAAGTTCACCAGGCTGCATCCTTATTTATCCATGCAGATTGGTATTTAATACTCAAGAACGTTTCAGAATAATTCGCGCTTCATTAGTTTCCGCCAGTACAATCCTCTTAAATCGGTAGTGCTTGGCTCCAGACGCAGGTACTGGGGGAGCTATAGAAAATGCCAGTAGAATTAGCAACGCCGTAGAGGAATTTGACCACGCCCAAACCGCCTTTATAAATTGGTCAGACTATAACTAACTGATGGAACCCGTGAAAATACCACGGTTAATTAATATTTTCACATACCTTAGTTTGACCTGCAGCAGCGTTTCTAACTTAACCCACCCCGTCTATACTAATGTTCGCTGCTTATCCCTGTCTACCGTTCTGCCTTATACTTCGTCTATTCTCTCTAGGTATCTGATTATACCTGTAAATATCACAAATGTTCTGTGAGCAAAGGATCCTATTTGTATCTTGATAGAGACATAGAGATATTCAGGTACGCCCTACATTGTTCGCCTATGAATAGTAGGACAAAATCTGCAATTATAGACATTATCAGTTAGATGATATATCCTTCTCAGATCGAGCTTTCGATTCATCTTGAATCATCGTCGAGAAAAAACTATTAAAATAATTTGAAATATTAAGATTTTTCGAAATAAATAATAAAACTACGTTTTCCCAAAAATTAATCAATTCGCGATGTTTGCCTTCGTATTTGTACGCCATTGACCGCTATAACAACTTCTGTAAATTTCCTGAAGATCCTTCATAACTCTTTGAGTTACGCTGCTAACAAGCATTCTGACAATCATTTGTCAAACACTCAAACAGACCAACCGCACATCGCCAAAATTTAATCATTCATGTCTTTCAACATTTCCTGTAAATTTCATAAAGATCCGTTCATAACTTTTTTAGTTATTTGCTAAGAAGAGTAAAATGAAACTCATTGACAAACAATCGAATTGAGATATCGTCACAAAAATTTGGCCATTTACTCTTCGTGATATCTCTAACAACTCATATAAATTTCGTAAAAATTTGTCCACAACTTTTTGAGTTACGGCATTAAGAAAAAAGAGGCAAACAAGCAGACGGTGAACGGACCTTCACCAAAGGTAATTATCTGTTCTTCTTAACATACCTAGCAATCCCTGTAAAATTCATAAAAAAAAATTCGTCCATACGTTCTCAGATGTCTTGGTGACAGACAAAACAAAGAGACAGACAAACTATCATAATTAACCTCCTTACGGCGAAGGTAATAATTTCTGGCTTAGCGAAATAAGGACATTGCGCATGAATGGAAATTGATGTTAGCACCTGGAAAAGGACGGCGATGCTTTGCCAAAATAAAATCGCCTGTTTACACCTCTGCCGATATTTAAAATCGGAATCAAGCAAGTATAGATGAACTGTCACAAACACCATCAGAGCCTGTGTAAAATTTTTGCCAATGTGATTGAGGACGTAGCCTAAAGCAAACTATATTGCATCAATGGTTACACTGCACTGTTTCTTGCTGCACTGTACTTACCCTAACGAAACTCTTCATGGACATTTCGTTCTGCCGAGTGACAACCAACATACAGACGAAGACGATGACCAAACCGTTAACTCTTCGTGAATACATCATTGCGATCATGATTGAAGCTTAAATTCCAGTATCAGAGCGCGCAATACGATATCACTCTAGAAACATCCAAGGAATATTATTTTTTTTTTGCATGAACAATAAATGCTTCCACGGATAACTCTCGTAAATTGGATCGCGTAATCGGTGAAAATTTCTTTATATTTACGCCACTATCTCTTGTCTATGACTTCTAGGTACGACTTTCCAGCAATGTCCCAGTTATGATGACTCCAGAACCTCGCGCAAAATTATCGCGTGATTCCATTTATGAACAAAGAACATGTTAAATTTAAGTCTACGATGACTATTTACTAGTGGTTATAAAACAAATCACATTAGTCAATCCAGTTTTCTAACATTTTCTCTTTACACGATCGATGCAGCAGGATGGCGCAAGTTTGAAGGGACGGGGCTGACCTCCGCCTCCGTGCCCAGCTAATATCTCAGTGACGCTGCCAGCAGCAGTGGAGGGCCGGAAAGGTTATTCGTGATTAATGCGCTCAGATTTAGCTTCCAATAACAAGCAGGTGCTGACAGAGTTGGTGATAGCAGCAGGCAGGTCAATGTAATACCACGGATCATGTCAATTTATGCTCTGGTCTGACGCAAAAGGTAAACGAAGAACAAATTTGTCAAGCGAGACATTTATGCCGTTGTGCTGCTTTCAAACTTTGTAAATCGAGATACGCTATCGCAACTTTCGGTGCAGCTAAAGAGACTTCGCTGGTTAATTAGACCAAAGTACTCTAACTAGAAGCATTGTGCTTTCAGTGCTTAATTATTGAGTCAAAAGCTCTACACCAGGACGAAANCATTTATGCCGTTGTGCTGCTGACAAACTTTGTAAATCGAGATACGCTATCGCAACTTTCGGTGCAGCTAAAGAGACTTCGCTGGTTAATTAGACCAAAGTACTCTAACTAGAAGCATTGTGCTTTCAGTGCTTAATTATTGAGTCATAAGCTCTACACCAGGACGAAAAAGCAGTTTTTTTTACCTAAGAACGCACTTTGGTTGTATCAGTATAGGTACCTGAAGAGTTCTCATTTTGATACAACACTCGAACGCTCTAGAGAAGTATTCACAATATAATAAAATGTTGGTTGGTTGGTTGCTTGCTTGCTTGTTCCCTCGCGTGGTTGGTTGATTGGTCTGCCTCTTCGACACGATGTGAAGGATTCAGGAGGAAATTCATCTACTGAATAACAAGATGAGATGACAACAAATTCGAGTTCATAATTTCTCTATAGCTAACATTGATTCGGGAATATGCTCGTGTTACTGACTGCAGTTTTTGAGCCCGCATCGCTTAGAAAACTATTGTAGTTTTGTATAATTTGATAAAGTTTTATATGAGTGTGGTACATACAAGAGGCTTCATCTTGCATGAACGTTTCGATCCTCTCGTGCATAATCCGTTTCACTTATGTTTTCATCAGCTAAATTTCTTTGTCGCAGTTGAAGCTTCAAGCCGAACAGAAGCCAAAATATTTTCAATTCATACTGCAGCCCATTTTTAATCCTGAAGGTTCAACTAACACCTGGTATCCAGGATACAGCAAGCACTGAGCATTCCCGGTGAATTCTTTAGATTGAAATTTATTTTCTTGGTGCTGCTTGACTGTCAAGCATTTCAAAACTGATATTTGCGCTTTAACTTGCAGGAGGGAAATGTTTGCTCATGTAAACTCATGACGGCCCAATTTTCGTTACTTCATTGGAAGAACAAACCAAGAGGTATGAGGCACATTTTTTGCAACAAGACTCGTACCGCAAACAAGAACAATAAAGTGTGAATTAGAAATTATTAACATTTTAACGGCTGGGTACATTAGTCTTACATACAATCTTACAATCGTTAGGAGCTGCAGTTCTTACTTCATTGTGTACTAGAGCCCTCTGAGAGCGCATAGCTCCTCCAAGCAAAGCAACGATTACGAAAAATTCAAATTGATTCCGAAACTGCGATTTCTTTTCTATCAGCACCAAAATCTACTCCTTTGTGCCATTTGACACATAACAGACTAACCGATCATCACCAAATTTTAATCAATTATGTCGTTTAACATCATTAACAATTCCTGTAAATTTCATAAAGATTCGTTCATCATTTTTTGAGCCATTTTGCTAATAAGCACAAAGTCAAC
This sequence comes from Parhyale hawaiensis, assembly GCA_001587735.2. Classification (NCBI taxonomy): domain Eukaryota; kingdom Metazoa; phylum Arthropoda; class Malacostraca; order Amphipoda; family Hyalidae; genus Parhyale; species Parhyale hawaiensis. The sequence continues at coordinate 4,445,948 of LQNS02277221.1, read as the reverse complement.
TAGAACGCATCGTGGAGTAAGACCATCACCCGCGGAGGGGGCAAATTCAACGAAGTAATTTTTGATGGCCAGCTAAGCTCTGTTTCTCATATGGATGCTGTGGCCAACAAGGCTAGCGCCGCGCTGCCAGCCAGTGCAGATCTCTTAATAATAACATAGGAAAAATGGGAGGCCTCGTGGCGTGCCGCGGTGGAGGAGGCAAATTCGAACCAGTAAAAAAAATGCAAAGCGTCATTTTTTACGACCAGCTAAGTCTATTTTTTTGGCATGGATCACATCTAGGTCAACGCACCAAACTCCATACAAAAATCATGAACATTGCTCAACTCCTTCGATCACTTATTGGGTGGACAGATACATATATATATACACAAATATAGTTAAATCTTCAATCGAAAACATTATCACATCTCTCAATTCGTTTGCGGGTGATAAATACAGAGACAACTAGAACGCCTTGGTTGCGTAAGACCATCACTCGCGGTGGGAGCAAATTTCATCTCCGTCATTTTATTATGGCCAGCTAATCCTAGTTTTCTGGCATGGGTCACATCGAGGACAACCCACCAGACTCCCTACAAAAAAATCATGAAGATAGCTCAACTTCATCTATCTCTTTTTGGGTAGGGAGTAACTTTTATTGCCGTCATATTTCATGGTCAGCTAATCCTATTTTTAGTTCTTTTTTGCATGGGGTGACATTGAGGACAGCCCACCAGACTGCCCCTAAAAAATTATGAACATAGCTCAACTCCTTCTACCTGTTTTTGGGTGGAGAACAAATTTCATCGCCGACATTTTTTATTCTGGCAGCTATTCCCAGTCTTTTGGCATGGGTCACATCGAAAGAAACCTACCAGGCTCCCTGCAAAAAATTACGAACATTGCTCAACTCCTTCGATCACTTATTGGGTGGACAGATAAATGTATAAATATATACACTTAAATCTTGAACGAAAGCATTATCACCCATCTAGCTTCCTTCGCGGGTGATAATCAGAAGAACGAAAAAACATATCTTCACAAAAACTTGATCATCTTTTTCTTCTTGATATACATAACAACTCATGTGAATATCATAAAAATTCCTCCATAACTTTTTGAGGTATAGTACTAAAAAAATAGGCAGACAAACAAAGAAACAAACGGTTGAACGGATTTTCACCAAAAGTAATCATATCTTACTGTTATCATGCTTTACAATGCCTGTAAATTTCGTAAAGATGTGTCCATTAATCTTTGAGATATTTTTTTGACAGACAAATACACAAACAAAGAAACAGACACACAAAGAAACACGATAAAAAATAATCTCCTCGGTGGAGGTAATGATACTATGCTCACAGAACAAAGCTAGGCAGTTGGTTCCTAATACCATAAGTTTACCTTTTAAAAAATACCATACTTTCTAAGTTTCCCTAAATGTTTGTAATTATTGATGTACTATAATTTTGCTTTTATTGCTACAGAACGATTTCATTCATCTCAAGTTTTTACTCCATGTTGTTTGCGCTAAGGTGTCGATCAGGTAAAAGAATGTAATTCCATTAAACAAGACCGGCTATCAGCTGTCGCTAATTTTGCTATGCGAAAGGATGCGGAATTGAATGATACTGTATAAGTTGACGACTGGACTCTCATCCCTGTCACAACGTAGGTATCTGCTTTCACCGTAAAGAATGCTAACTATTTTTCTTGTAAGAATTCAGCTCAATGAAACCGTTTCACTAAAAATATATGTGTAATAATAAATGGGTCATAATGTTTCTTTTAAGACAGCTCATACGCATGTCACGATAACTGAAATGTACTAGAAGATATATGTAGTATACGAAAATACATAGGCGTACCTCTTCAGTGATACACGGGCGCAACGTCTTCAGCGCGTGCGTGAATGCACCCTAACTAGGATACCATCGGGTAAGATCCACGGCCATTATAACAATAAAATTATTACTTTACGATTAAATGAGATAAGATAATTACTTTAGACTCTTTTTCCTCTCTAAAATCTAGAGCACAATAATTATGTACATACCACTCACTTATTCTGCGGTTTACCCTATCACCGCTGACAGACGACGGTCACTGCAGTCGCCTGTGTACATATACTAGTATGCCAAATAGAGGGAATCAATCATTATTATAGTCGCCATCTACTGGCCACTGTCATCAAGATATGTTAATCAGTTAATCTCACTATCTTTAACTTCGTCAAAGTTTCAATCATAATTGTTACTCCTATTCATATGGATGAAATTTCAGGAGTTAATCCAAAACCGGCCTCAAATTCAATCCTGCTTATCCCGAAACTCGAATCGACCCAAACGAGCGAAACGAACAATCACGACTGACTGAAATTCCCGATAACCTAAAGCTAATAAAATTAGCTCATTTTGAGACAGCTGCCCCATGCAATCGACGACGCAGCCTATACATTTAGGTGCTTATTTATTGGAGATTAGACGACGTTGCTTCGACAGAGATCGGTTAAATGCCCGTGGTTTTTCGATAGGAAGGGATGCAATGGAATATTGCTATCTGCTTCCAGGTTGGAGCTGTCGCTCGTGGTGCTCTTCTGTTGGTCGCGGCTAGACATCTGAATAAATTACCGGCATTTGAAGACTGCGTCCCTAACAATATATCATGGTTACACCAGCTTTTAGCACTGGAATTTCTTGAAACCTGTGATATAACTTGAATATTCGAGATATAAGTAGAGCAGTTACGACAGCTTTTAGCGCTGGAATTTCTTGAAATCTGTGATATAACTTGAATATTCGAGATATAAGTAGAGCGGTTACGATAGCTTTTAGCGCTGGAATTTCTTGAAATCTGTGATATTACTTGAATATTCGAGATATAAGTAGAGCGGTTACGACAGCTTTTAGCGCTGGAATTTCTTGAAATCTGTGATATAACTTGAATATTCGAGATATAAGTAGAGCGGTTACGACAGCTTTTAGCGCTGGAATTTCTTGAAATCTGTGATAATACTTGAATATTCGAGATATAAGTAGAGCGGTTACGACAGCTTTTAGCGCTGGAATTTCTTGAAATCTGTGGTATTACTTGAATATTCGAGATTTAAGTAGAAGTAAACTCCAACATGCAACTTTTTGCGGTGATTCGTACTAATCGAATATTTATTGTAGCACAAGTTCAAGTTCACCGTATAAATACTCAGAAAACTGCAATCGCAGCAACGCTCGATAAATCATTATAACAAATCTATGGGCCTCCTTAGTCATTACTTCATTACCCAAAGAATACCTCCAGTCTGTAACTTTGAGAATCAAATCTGTGTTATTAGTGAAGAGTTCGTGATTTACGCAACGAAGACCACCGTTGTGGTGCTGCCTATCGGCAGGTGGCGTTGGTCAATAACTCACCAGCAATTACCGAACTATAGCCGTAACACACATCACTACTTCAGGGTCCCTTGAAAGTCTTGCTCTACATGTCAGCTACAGCTAAGTGGTTGCTCGAACTATCAGAAAGCAACGAGGCAATATATGGAATCAGCATAGACTCTTTCAACTAAAGGTGCTGTAGCTTCTACATAGCCGCAATTTTGATAACAAAAGTTTCATCAAATGTCTCAATAGAAAAGTAGCAAAATTGGAAATTTATTAACTCGGCAACAAGCTCAAATACAATTTAACAATAATCTACAGCATTTATTATGGCTTCCTCTTTTTATTGACAGACTTGAATCTACTTTACAAAGCTTCACGTGAGGCAAGAAGCACTTCTTGATGAATCAAAACACATTCTTCGTGCAGCAGGCTTGTACTGCAAGGCGTCTGATGAATCATGTGGAGTTCTGCAAACCTTAGTCTCCAAGATGGACCACACACAAAAGTTTGGTGGGTTTAAATCCGGGCTCCTCGAGGGCCAGTCTTCTTTACTCGGGAACGCTGGAATGTGTGTTTGAATCCATACAGCGTTGAAACGTTTTGAAGCTATGTTGGAGTGTTGGAGGGTCTAAAGGCGTCTTTTTGTGACCACTGCGTGGATGATTCCCCCTGATCGCGCATGATTTGTGCGTTTTTGTGACCGCATTTTGACGTGATTCTGATAGCAATCAACCGTGATCAGTGGTAAGAATTGATCGCAGCGTGATTTCCTCCCCAGGCTAATCATGCGTGATCAAAGAGTGACAAGTTGGACAAGTAAAAATTCAAAATTTGAAATGCAAAGTCGTGATGTTTTCTTACATTTAGGAATAACTTGAATAATGTTAGCTATGATGATTGTTTGTAATATTGACTTCAAGAATTGTAGTTTCCTTAGTTTTATGCCTGTGTATGTTCAAAATGCTTTAAATACTGCTAGTTCCGTTATGCCTTGGCTTCAAAATTAATAAAAGCTCATAAGAAATCTATTTCCTACCATTTCCCGTAAAAATACGATAAAAATCTATTTTTCGAAAATTGACATGGCACCTCTATTTTGTTTACAAAATCGTTGACCGTTCTTCTGCTTTTCAGTGATCACGATGATCATGATCACGGTGACTCTGATCACGAGCGTGGCCACAAAAAGACGCCTTTAGATGCATCACCGAAGTGATCAGGTGCCCAGAGAAGCAGCTCTGCTTTCGGCATGCCAGAAACTTTCTGCTGGCTGTTAAGTTGTGCTCGAAAAAACAAAAAACGAGAGGAGACTTGCAAGTGGAAGAGATTGCAGCCCAGACAGCGGATTCTGGCGTCTTGTCACTCGTCTGCCTTCCACTGATGTATCTCTGCCCTAAACTTTATCAGAGCAGTATCACGCCACAGGACAGGATGTAGCTTCAGGACTTACATGACTTATGTCCTTGTGTGTCCAATCTCTACGATCGTGACATGCTGAAAGACTCCTCTGTTGCAATTTACAGACCATTGTACCGATACTTGTCCGATTTTAACTTGCTGAACCATATGTGATATTTCAGATCTGCATATAGGTTTTTGCAAGAACCCACGAGCTAAACATGGGAGACTGCTCTCCCCAGAAAAGACTCTGATAATACATGCATCTCTGTTGGAACGCCTGAGTTGCGACTACGGAGGTTAAACAAAGTGTTATAAAAATAATCTCTACGATCATGCAGAGACAAATTTGAAGTAGTCACAGCGTGTTTAGTTCGGCTGTAGAAATTGCAAACACGCGAAAAATAAACGTAGATAGGCCTAAAATCCTGCAAAACAGAAACATCGTTCCAACATAGTGCATCAGCCTACGACAACTATACAGCAAACCTATACAACTATACAGCAACTATACAGAAAACCTTTAAGGGACGGGGGACATTCATGGCATTTATCCCCCCCCCCCTATCGGGTATTTTTTGGAAGGCATTCGTAACAAAATACCCCCCCACGGGAAATGAACATGCTTTAACAACTTGTATATGAAATAAAGCGTTTTGAAACGGAAATAGAATATTTTCTTACGATTATTTGTGCTCAGCCCAATTCTCTTCTTTGCTCTGCATTAGTTTTGTTCGTATGAAAAGTGAAACCAACGTCGTAACTAAAAACATAGTTAAGAACATGTTTTACATGTTTTTGTGAAAAATCATCCGCATACTGAGAGTCGCCAGCTGATATAGGTTGCTGCCACTTGTCGCCAGAATGCAACAGAAGGGACTTGAAGATAATTCGTTCTGCGTCATCATCAGCAAGAAATTGAACTCGCCTACTGCTACACGCGTTACTAACAATAACGATGGCTGCAAATCACTGGGTCTTGTGTCAAGAGAGCAGAGTGAAATAATGATACATCAGAACAGCTGTTGTTATGCGAATTGCCAAAGTGGCCAAGTTTATGTCTCTTTCCTTTCAAATATCTTTCGTATAAGTGCTACAAATCATGAAGGGTAAGTTACTCAACTATAACAAACCGGCTAAAAATTAATACTGTGAAGAAAAATTACTTCACACTATCCATAAGTAGTGCTTTTAACTGAAAAATTCCATTAGTGATTTAGATGTTTAAGACTGTACTTGTGTTTCAAGGACGGCCCAACTGTGGAATAAAGAGAAAGTTAAAACAAAAAATCCAGGATTATTCATGATAGACAGCATAATAGACTCCAAAACAGTGAAATGCTTTTATGATGGATGCCATTTACTTTTGTATCAGTGCCCATAGCTCCATAGGGAATGCAGGGTCACTGGCGTATACAGGGGAGGCATTCATGGCATTTGCCTCCTCCACAGAATATTTTGGAGAGAGGGCATTCGATACAACGAAAGTGCCCCTCACGAAATGATACTGAGCGTTTTTTAAAGAACTGGTACCTACATGAAAGAAAGTGTTTAAGTGTGATTAAAAATAAGATATTTCAAAATGACTACTGTTGCTGATTACATTTCCTTGACCATTTCCTATTTTCTCAGCATTCTCTGTGAAAAAAGCATTCATATGACGAGAGATACCACATATTAACACTTTAGGTTGTTGCAACGTGGAGCCAGAAGGCGGCAGGAGTACGTAATATAATTTACGATGATTCTTCATCAGCAATTACTGTGTCTACCATAAGCCTGTTTTTTCGTCTACTGTATGTGGTGGATGGTATTTGGTGTATTTTTGAATGACTTTTTTTTTTCACAGTGATGCTATAGCATTTGGAGAGCGTTTTGCCTAAGCATTTTGTCAGTTTGCTATAGTTCATGGTCACCAATTTTCCTCTGGATCGACGTTCTAGAATTGGCTCTAAATTTTAGTGATAGGTAATATTAAGGCGAATATAACGCAAGCTAGTGCGCTCATAAAAAATAAAAGGTGTTTCTTGCTTGAAAGTCGCAAAAAACAACAGGCGGGGTTGGACTCCATTTTCCCTATATCTTTTACTACGCGTCAAAGATCACCGTTTTTATTTTCGCTTGTGGTTATACATTTGTTACTTATGAGTAAAGCCCGGTATTATTGCAGTTTCCGGAGTAAGTGCAATAACTGCAATAAGTGCAATAACTACAATGAGTGCAATAACTGTAATGAGAGCTATAAATGCAATATATTAGGCCGTGTTCACGTGCCCCTCATTGTAACGCGTTCACTCAAACTGATGGACGCGGCGCGTTGATTTGAGAGAAACACCTACAGCAAGCGCTGTACCCTGAAGAATGAAGCATGCCCCCTCTTTTTTTTTTTTTGAACGCGCTGCGTCATTTAAGTTCAGTAAACAGAACTTATAAATGCTAAATTTATCATCTACAGCGTTCACAGATCATGGACACATCGGCAAAAAAATTTTTTATTTTCACTTTAATGATCAGAATCACTGTACAGTACTCCTGTTTAAGGGAAGAAAAACTAGAAAACCTGGAAGTGTTATAAGAACAGGGACACCATCTTTGATTTGGTAGTCCACTGATTGCTCTGTGCTGAGTTCTCTTCTGCCTGTTTATGAGGCTATAACTATTTTGAAATTAAGCTATTCCTATCAAAATCAGTGTATAAGATTACGGGAGACAAAATTAAATGTGACTTCAAACCGACGTGAAATATAAGCGAAAATGTAAAGAAATGATACCATAACTAAACGCGCAGCGTCATTCATGCGAATGAAGCACACTTCTAAGGGTGAACAGAGAAAAAAGTTGCCTCACAGCTCGTGTTCATTTTCGTGATTGAACGCGTTACGATGAGGGGACGTGTAAACTCATGTCTTTTATTATCACTGAAACGTGTCACAAGATTTCAAACGCCATGACAATTGATTCCCTTCTCAATATTGTTCCAAGTATCTATTGGGGTAAAAATATAATTGAGTTGAGCGCCTCTAAAAAGTCTGGCTATTAAATTATTATAACTTTTTCGTTTGGGGGAACAATCATAGGAACAGGTAAAGCGGGATATTTGCAAGAGTCATTCTCGCCATTGGGAAGAATTGTCAATTAGCTCAAGCGCAATGTATACCTACTGATAATTCGTATTTGGAAGTGAAATACGTGTCCGTT
>LQNS02277221.1:4413330-4423576 GCA_001587735.2 Parhyale hawaiensis | reverse complement strand
TTAGCAACCAAATTCCAACCCGACATCAACCACCTACTTACTGACAACATCATGCCTTCCCCAGAGTACCGCTCAGCGATTTCCTCCCTCCATCGATCTGCCGTGCAAGCCTCACTAGACCGCTTACCCACTAACAGGGTTTTGGGCTATGCCCCGCCGGAGATTTCGCCCGACGAGGCGGTCCTCTCTTGTGCGGCCCGTTCCATTCTATCACAGTTGCGTTCAGGTTTCTGCTCTGCCCTAATGTCATACCGCCATAAGATCGGGCTGGCGGTTTTCGACTCCTGTCCCGAGTGCCACCGCGCCCCCATACCTTCAACCACCTGTTTGAGTGTCCTGCCAACCCTACCGCCCTCCTCCTACCTCTCTGTGGGACAGCCCTTTGTCTGTGACTGACTTCTTGTGCTCCCTGCCTTCCTTCTCAGACCTTCCGCCACACGCCCGACCCCCTCCGGAGCCGCCCCCTACGTAACCACAACAACATAATTTGTTAACAATGTAAATAACTCGTAAAAGAAGTACTCTGGAAAGAATTGGTGAGCTTGTGCTTTTTGTTGAACTTTTGAGGGCACTTCGCTTTATCTCTACTCATTACGAGGCGAAAGATATGCTGAATTACTTTATAAGTTTAACCGGCACTATGGTGAAGGATCATAATATAATAGATATGGCATTGCACTGAATAGCTCCTGCACAAACAAATGACGCGAACTCGATCTAACTCACAATGAACGCATTTAATACACGATTGGTACGGTCAGTCGAGTTACAATTTCCGTTTAATGCTGTAATAATCAATGAAGGATAATTTTATCGCAATTGTGCCTACGTTGTGTCAATAGCATTAAATTCGGCTTATAGCGTTGGAAAAGTCGGAAAATGCTAAAAATTCAAATTTCCTGCTGTTTTCCTGTCAATTGCTAAACCAATTTTGGAATTCTAACCCTCTCAAAATGCTAAATCTAGCATTAAAATGCAATTGGCAACACTCCAAAGCTGCACCTTCGCACCTGCTATACTACTCGTGGTGTGTAGGGCATACTGCCTGCCTGCCTGCCAGCTCAACTGCTCCCGGTGTGCCAGCGCCCTAACACACACTCTATACCAGCAGTCCACGAAGAATTGGCTTCGTGCAAGAAGAAACTTGCCGTTACTTGACTGAAAATCAAATACACCGTCTAGAGCATGGGCAATCGTTACGGCTAGTGTGGGCAAATATCGATTGTGGGCCGGGGAGGAGGGCGGGATGCACAAACGCCTTGTAAACTTACGGTAACGTAAACTGTACAGTTCCTTGAAGAAGTACCTCTATCGCGAGTCAGATTTTATCACTTAATTATACCGATCTTCATGAAGTCATGATGAAAGTGATTTGAACCTGCAACCTATGCATACTTAAATAATAGACAGACCCAAATCTTAAGTCGGAGAGTAAAAATGTAAAACTTCAGCAGTTACATGGTTGCATTCGTGCCTGCAGCTGTACAGTTATGATGCTTGTAACTTGGCGTTTGAGCATCCGGCCAATGATAATGGTGTCTAAGGTAGGTTGCTCAGACCCCTTTATTTTCAAGAGGATGCTCGGATACAGCTGATTACAAGGAATTTTTTGACGGTCTACTCTATTACCTGAATTTCACCAATACCCAGCGAGAAGTAATTTCTCTTGCTGTACACAGTCAGATAACGGCCGGAGGCGTTCTTCGGCAGCGGAAAGTCCAGATCCATGTCGTTTTCTGGTACCTTACCAGGAAAGCTCGCAAAGTCCGCGTTTTCGGAATACGAAGAAGAGTTGCCTAAGTTGATGAAGAGATCTGCCGCCCAATTGACATAAATAATGGTCAAACGGACAAACGAAATACGACGAACTATAGGGTATAGCTAGCACTTCTTGCCAAATAAATGTTTGAAACTATTTATGGGACTGGTAAAAGGAAGCGTTACGACCGGTAGATGGCGAAGCCTGCAACCGGTCAGACGTCTAGAGGAACGTGACCGCCAGACGTTCTTATAGGTGTCCACTGTAATTACATCTCCAGGCAGAGCCCAGCTGGTGTAGCACGCGTCGAACATCTTCATTGCAGCTGCAGTGTGGCCCACGAACCGCTTCGCCATTTTGGTTCTGTACAGGTAGCACAGTCCGGTTTCTGGAAAACACCAAAGTTACCAATAATTTTTACCTCCGTCAAATACGTTATGTTTTCATCGTGTTTGTCTGTCCGTTTGTCTTTGTCTGTCACCAAGATAACTTGAAACGTTATGAATGGATTTCCAGAAAACTTACAGGGATTCTTAGATATATGTTAGGAGATCCGTCCGTCCGTTTGTCTCTTTGTCTGCCTCATTTTTCTTGTTGCCATAACTCAAATAGATATGGACATATCTTTATGAAATTTGCATGAGCTGTTAGGTAGCTATATCACGAAGAGTAATGGACCGAATTTTTGTGATTTGTTTATTCGTTGGTTTGTTTATACGTCACTATGTTTGTTTTCATGCATGTTAGCAGAGTAACTCAAAAAGTTACGGATGGATCTCTATAAATTTACAGGAATTGTTGGTAATGTTAAAAGACATAATTGGTTAAATTATGGTGATGACCGGTTGGTGCATTTGTGTGCTTGATTAATGTTTATGAAATATTTAATGCCTGTTCTGCGAATCATTCATTTACCTGTTGTGAATGTCATTCGGAATAGTAGAGCAAAAATATATATTTTGGAAAGCATGTTTCGTTCAAAGATACAATGTGTTACATGTAACAAAAGTACACAACAAAATACTAATTCTACAAAGATTTAATAGCAACGAGAGTGACTTGGTAGGGCGTGCACATGCCACTGCTGGTCCTAATCTTGGCATCTACGACGCGAAGACATTACTAATCTCTCGTATTGCTCTGATTTTCGTCCAGAGTTTCTTGAGTTCCTGCCACAAATGGGCAGTGACGGGCAGTATTTAATTACTTTGTATTTATATACATTCAAGTATTTAAAATGCATTGTAAATACATTTCCGTTACAGTATTTAATTACTTTTTGGCGTAGTTAAATACAATGAATTAAAATACTTTCAAGCAAGCAGTTATAGATACTTTTATATTTTATTGGTAACGAGTTGTGCCTCATACTCTCTTCCTCTTGTTGACAAATGGCTCGTGTTTACACCTTGTTTGTATATAACAAATCCTGTACAAGTCCTCTTGCATTTATTTTTCACATGTCTATGACGAAGTTAGAAAGTGATAATGACTCTCGGTGCAATAACTTAAAACTTATTCTTCCACGTAATTAGCATTAACTGTAAGAAGTGATAATGTGCAAGTGTGCTGCAATGGAAGCAAAAAGAACTTAGATATTTACTCTCCCCTGTTCGGACCACAAGTTGAACATCGTCTAGCGTCAAAAGTGAACCTGATGATCGTCCACAGAGTCACCGGTAAGTTGAAGAAGCGTCAGGCAGGCCCAGAGGTTTCAACCGATCGACTATTAGGAAAGCCTTCAGAAAGTATATCGTATTTAACATGGCTGCACTGTTAAAAAAAATATCTGGGGCCGCAGTGTCCAGCGCCGTCGAGAGTAAAGGAGAAAAGGCCTGAGGAGTGTGGCTCTACAACTATTGTAAATTTTCATAGTGACGTGTCGAACACAGCTCAACTAAGTCAAACTTCAGTTCGGTTGAGACTGTGACTTCGATGGCCACTCGAAAATGTTTCTTCATAACCAGTAGTGCACTTAGTTTTAAAATGTTTAGGCTCACTGCGACACTGGAAGATCGAACGAAGTCCAGGCGCAGCTTACAGGTATCATAATCCATTTTAGCACTCACCGAGGAATTCCATTGGGTCTAGCAATCGAATGTGAGAGAAAAAAAATAAAGAGAAAATACATAAGGCACTGAAAGTTAAGGCAGACTGGGGAAACGCAGTCATGGTATGTAAATAGAAAGCATGATTGGTGCACTAGGTTAATTGAGATGCTTTGGGTTAGATGAAGATCGCATTGTTAGATAGGAACATAAACAAAGGTGAGATGCGTTAAGCTAGACACAGTTGTGTTAAATTTTTGATGAGCGTTCGGTTGGATTAGTAGCTCTAATTTTTATGAGGAGCGTTAGGTTATATGAGGCTCTTTAGGTTAGTTAAGGGACACTAGATCGGATTTGGAGCGTTAGGGTGGATGAGGAGCGTTAGATTGGACCAGAACCTTTGGGTTGGATGATGAATGCTAGATTAAATGAGGAGCGTTAGGTTATATGAGGTGCGTGAAGATAGAGAAAGCAGTGTTAGATGACGGGTGTTTAGTTAGATGAGGTGCATTAAGTTACTGGGTCTTACAGATAAATCTATGCTAATTTTTATGCCATACTTAAACGCTTATAAGTCGAGTAGAGAATCACACAGGACCTTGAAACTTGATTTTGCGCTGTTTATTCGTGAAATTATAAAAATGCAAGTTTTATTTCATATGACCGTTTGCAGCTACAATAACGGCTTCTACATTTTTTACATTTGAACAGGGCACCCCCACGGTAATTTTGATATTCTTTTTTGAGGACTGTAACAGAGTTGTGGGGATTAACGCATCTTTTGGCTTCAGTTGACGACCAGAGTTAATTATCCAATGGGTTTTAGATCTGGGGAAAGTTTGAGAGCCAGAAGCCTTTCTCCTAGGATTGAATTTTGAACCTCTGTAGCAATTCAACTGCCAGCTATGAATAAAAGCCTCAATACCTCGGTCGTTAAAGCCAGCGCCTGCGAAACGGACCGTGTTTTCACGGCTGCGATTACAGCGCTGTTGTCGGAGAAACACTGCCCACGTCATGCGTCCCTCAGAGCTCCGAATAAGTGGAAGTCTGACGGTACCAGTTCAGCAGTATACGCTGGGTGAGGCAGCATCATCCAACCGAACTTTGCCACACATTCCGTGATCTCCGAACTTGTGTGTCTCCCCTTTCTCTGGCCTTACTCGGGCAATACGGGCCTTCGGCTTGGTCAACGTTTCAATGTAACGGTCAGACCTGGCACCCACTTCCAACACTACGCGCATTTCATTAAACGTTATCAGCCGATCGATGCACATGAGTTGATCGAGGCGTACTTTGATTCTCGGGGTAGTAGCTGTGCATGGGTGTCCGGAGCGCGCTTTGTCATTCACATCTCGGTCACCACTCTGATATCGACGAAGCCACTGTACTGACATCAACAGTATCGGCTTCGTCAAAGTCCATCAGGCGCCGGTGAATGTTGATTGGATCAATTATTTTCTGCATGGAGGAAGTCTATGACCCATTTTTGTTTCTGACGCCAGTCCATGACAGAGATTGGTTTCTTAGATAGTCACACCGTCATTACCAGCAACAGAGAGATGAAACATTTAGGTTATGAGTGCATAAGTTCAGTCAAAATAACAATGCAATTTGTAATACCCTCGGATTTTTTCGTTTGGGATATGAAAATTGGAGGCAATACTTTTGGAACAATTTTGTAGTTATTTTACAAGAATTAGGGAGCTTAAGAAAGCCAATGACTTAAGCATTTTCATGACTGATAAGATAATACTACTAACTGCGCTGTAAGCAAAATTTGCACAGAAAACATACCCATTAAAACAGCAAATGATCGCAAGCGAGCGCTAAAAAGGGGCTCCCTTACGAATAGTGTTCGTGTGTCCCAAGCAATGTTCTCTTGTGTAGCAAGGCCTTCCATTAAAAGCAAATTTTTCGTCAAAACAAGTACAGGTAAAGGTAAAGTCAACTTGACCGTACCCCCGACAGGGAAACCCGCATGCACTGGTTTGTACTGCAGATATAGACCAACAGGCCCTAGAGGAGTATACGGCTGCAGTCGCCAACAGATGTCTAGAGCTATGGCGCCAGTGGCGGAAGATTCCATGCGACAATATCTGCGACCCCCAACCCTCCCTATTGCTGGGGAAGGTCAGTAACCCGCAGCAGTATGCAGACCGGATGCTGGCCGATCACATCAAGTGCGCTAAGAAAATACCCAGCTGGGAACTGGGCACGAACCAGCGACCTTGAGAGTCAAAGTCAGACGCTATAGTCTGCCGCTACTGCGGGTGTTATAGAACTTTTTACTTATAATTAAGAATAATCTAGATTCAGCCTAATACGAGAAATATCTGATTCGGCCACACAGCTATGAAAAAATAGAAGGTATTTCTTGCTTGTATTTCTACCATGCATTCTAGTTGAATTTGGAGTAAATTTTGCTAGCGCTCGGAAAATTTTTTGGTGAGCCTTCTGGCCGCTACATAGCTACACAGGCAGTTGGCTTCCAGGCATCTACTGTATGTTAGTGAGTGGAAGTTTCATCGTCAGTGCGTGCTCCGTTGCGTGATTTTTCAGTGTCGAACAGTGAGGTGCCGCGGGCTTCAAAGCCGAGGAGAGAAACAGGGTGCCTACCAGAAGAGCTGGGAGGGCACGCAAGCGGTGAGAGAAGCGCGTGAGGTAAGATTACCGTGTTTTCGTGTTATATGTGCTACGCAGTGACTGCGCTTGTCGAGTTTGTGCTTCAGGGCTCGGTGCCTGCACAGTGCTTAGTGAGCTGCAGCGTCCTACGGTGCAATGTCCTGCACTGCGATGATTTTCTTGTTACGCCTAACACCAAACAGGTGTTCCACACCGGCGCTTTAACTGCTGTATATACTTACCTCGTTCAAGAACGTATGCCCGGCAGTCACTTTCAGCTTTGCACATCGTGCCGCAGTGGATGGCAAGGTTGACGTTTAATCTGCGGCCTGCTGCCTTGCGAATGAAGCACTCAGTAAGTCCCGCCTGGTTGCCATCGAGCTGCATATCGGCAGTGATCAAAATGCACATTGGGGTTACTGATCATAAATAACGTCATTGATTCCATGTATAGTATGGCATAGTGTCCAGAAAGAAATAGTTATATGCACCGTCTCGAGGTTTCGTGATCAGCATGAAGGCTGATATACACGAACTATTATGTCTTCTAAGATTTTACTGGGGGAACTCAAAGCACGTAATTGAATTTTAATGGAAATGGACAAGATACTTGCTTGAAATTGAAGTTTATACGAAATAAATCGACAGGCTACATGACATGAAACCGAAAGATATTAAAATGATTACTTCATACGGGCATTTTGCTCTGGTAACTCACTGAAAAATAAGAAACCAATTCCTAACATATCTGATGTGAATTGTGTTTCACAAGCATACGCCCCAGCGCAGATTGCCCCATTTCAATGAATTTCCTTTTCATAGCTTGTCAATATATAACGTCCCCAGTTTCTTTTACGTGAAAAATTTAACAGATATAGGTGTATCTACTTATAACGGTGCAACAATATTACAATACGAACAGGAAAAACTGGACAATATTAGCTTACCGGAAAAGTTTAGAGTTTGCTTATGTACAAAACAGGGATAAACAGAAAATACTTACTGCCATCATTAATCGGTCATATATTTTCTATCGTTATCAATTAGTTCTACCCATACATCAAGTAACTTAAATATATTATCAGCGTTGAATTAATTTCGCTAGTTTTGAAGCAAAAGGTTTCCACTACTTGCGTTTCAACTCCAATTAAATGAAACAGTGTTTTTTTTTTTTTGCTGCCTTGCAATGAGCTGCAGAAGCTGAAGCAAATTTCAGTCGGATGATGTAAATTGGGAGAATATGGTGGATGGGTTAAAACATCCCAGCCAAGTTAATGTAACCTTGTTCGGATAACCAACGACTTGAGAGGTGTCCGGAACCGTCTTGAAACACTATACCTTACCTGCTGATAATCTCTAATTTACATCATTTATTTTCTTTCTACAAATTTGGCAAATGAGTACAACATACAACGGAATTATTGGTTTAATTTTTTTAACGGAACCTAATAGTAGATGTCTTTTAAAATCCCATCGTACACAGGATGACTTCTTTGACATATACGTTTCACTAAGGCTTCCACTATGCTTTTCATAACCGTACGATTTTACCATCGATTACATATATTTATTGAAAATGGTGTTGCTTCAATCAACTTCAAAATCATGTTATAAATCCAGGTACTCGTCTGAGCATTTTTCTCAGGAGAGATTTTGAAGTACCCAAACATTCTAGCGGATTGTGTATCCTGCCGACACTGAGCGCTCATTAACAGTATTTCATGACATATCTAACTTTTCTGGTAGCTCTCTAGTGGCAGTATTCGGCTTTTCTTCCATTTTTTGCTTGCAAAGCATCTTCATCCAATGCTGCAGGTCATCACGATGATGATCATCTTTAAAGATAAAGTTTCTTGGTTTACATTTTGCAGATTACCTTCCAGTAGTTGATTTACCTACAGTATCTTCACTATACGCTTCATAAATGTTTCTGCAAGTTTTTACAGAATTTTAACCTTTCCATTTTATTCGAAACGGAAAAAAATGGCTATCTATTTTTCATTCAAAACTAGAGAAGCACTCTGTAAGTGCATACTTCCGCCAATCTACGAAATGTTAATGAAAATTTTAATTGGTCCTAAACCCAGAATGTTCTTTTGATCATCACCTAAATTGGGCTAGTTGTGCCACTTGATATTCCTAGAAGTTCCTGTAACTTTCTTGAAGATCTGTCCATAACTTTTTAAGGTATGTTTTAATCTACAATAAGACAAACATGACAAACACACAAGCGGACAAACAGATCATCAGGAAAAATTAGTCATTTGTGCCTTTTACCATTTTTAACAATTCTGTTTGCCCTCAATGGTATATTCGGGTTCCCACAACACCAACTTCTCCAGGCTCATACGCCCGCCAAGCGGCAGGCGCTGGCAAATGAGATGAGATACAAGTTTTGTCGCTTGGAATCGACCCTGCGTTGGTCGTTTCTTATGTCACGTGCAGGACGGTAGTGGAATTCTAAAGCCCCCTCGTATATGTACAACAGGTCAGTACCACCCATATCAGAGGTACATAGACCCAGCTCACATACCTTTAGTTTTAAATTTTTATAGCTGTTGGATCCACCTAATCCCCAGCTGCAGTGGATCTTTCATAATGAGCGAGAATTAAAAAGATGTATCACGTTACTATATGTATTAAGATTGAATCATAAGCTAGAAAAATAGAAGGAAGAGAACTCTGTGAGCGCATACTTCGGTCAAGTAAGTTAACGGTAACGAAAATTCAAATCTATTTTGAAATTATGATATCCTTTCCATCAGCAACAAAATCTAATCATTTGTGCCTTTTGACAGTAATATTATTTCTGTAATTTTCTTCAAGACCTGTTCATAACTTTTCAACTTATGCTCCTAACAAACGTTCTGACAAAACTTGGTCAAACACGCTAACAGACCAACCGATCGACATCAAAATTAATTATTTATGTCCTTTAACATTGCTAACAATTCCTGTACATGTCATAAGGATCCGTCATAATTTTTTTGAGTTATTTTACTAACAAGCATAAAATAAAACATATTAACAGACAAACGAACGAACCAACAGATCATCAAAAAAATTTGTTCACTCTTCATGATACACCTAACGACTCATGTAAATTTCAGAAAAATTCTTCCATAATTTTTTCAGTTATGGAACTAAGAACAATAGGCAGACAAACGGTTGAACGGATCTTCACCAAAAGTTCATCATCTGTTACTACTAACAAGCCTAAAACTTCCTGTAAATTTTGTAAAGATTCGTCTATAACTTTTTGAATTATACTGGTGACAGACAAAATTAATATACAGACAAACACGACAAAAAACATCATCTCCTCTTCGGGGTTCATTATATTATTGCTAGTACAAGGGTCTTTAACACCAGCTCTTCTTTTTCTCGTCATAATAAACTACTTTTCAATCAAAACAATAAATAATTGCTAGAACCTGTGGAAATCCCACACAACTATAGCACTATTCTTCAGTGATATATGAGACCCGTATCATCCTAATTTCCTCTAGCTAATACTAAAGGAACGAGTGGAAATTCTACAGAACAGAAAAGGATTGTTCCTCAACAGTGATGCCCTCGGACCCGTATCATGCGTAAAAAGTGCAAAAAATTTTTCAAGTCAGGCATTGAAGAATCTACCGAAGACCTGAGCAGCAGTGGCAGCTTAAGTTTGAACCTGACTCCTGCTATCGGTACCTTCACAGACTAATGAAAACACAGACGGGCAGTTTCTAAGCGCAGTTCAGCTCTTCCTGGAGCTGTTGTTACGTCATAGTTAAGCCATCAGCGTTGTGCCTTGAACGATTTTGTTTAACGA
>LQNS02277221.1:4377059-4393136 GCA_001587735.2 Parhyale hawaiensis | reverse complement strand
CATCATTGGCCAAGCGGATCGCTTGTTCTGATGTTGATCTTACATGAGATGTAATTTGATGAAAATCGCTACTGTTAATCTCGAGCTATTAAGTGCCGAATTTGTTAAAGAAAGCAATAGGCGAAAATTCACTGAAGCTCTCTCTTAAGTCAATCATTCGGATATCCGGGAAGAAAAATTTATGAAGGTAATAAACTTAACCAAAGAGTTGATAGCACAAACACAACAAATTGCTGCATATTACCGGAGCTCGGAACGTTGATTTAGTTGGGTATGAAAGATAGTAGATTGCGGTGACTGAGAATCTCTGGTAGTTACGAATTTGGGACTCCTGTAGGTGTCTGTAACTGTGGTGGATGTTGCTTCAAATGTTTGTCAACATTTTAGAAAATTCACTATGAAATACGGGGAGAACCGCTGGCTGAAAGTAGTTCTTCAATCTTTATGTTTGAGTTTCAGGCCGTTATTTCGTAGGCGATTATTAGCGGCTGTCAAAATACCTCATTTTATAAACGTCGTTGGAGCCAATCAAGTACTCGAATGTTCCTATTAGGTTCTGTTTGCACTGAGCTGACGCTGAGCTGAGTACCAATCACAGTTACTGAGTGTACAATGAACTGGCTGATGTCAGTTCTTAACTCACAAATGAAAACTAGCGATTTCAGTTGGAGATTAGAGACTAAATAGACAACGGTTTTTCAGGCATACGCATTGGCCTGCAGGCGTTTAAGTCAGCTGTTAATGTTTTTTTGCTGGATTTCCTTTAGCAGCGTTTTGGGCTTCCCGGTGTTGCAAGATGTTTCATGTGGGTTGTATTACCTGTCCGGGGGATGTCAAGCGTGAAGTTTCAATAATAATAATATACTCTTTGTTATATACCAAACAACTCATAGTAATTTCATAAAAATCCATCCATAACTTTTTGAGTTTTGGCATAGAGAAAAATGAGGCAGACAAACAAATAAACAAACAGATGGACATATCTTCACCAAAAATTAATCATCTGTTCCTCCTAGCATACCTAACAATCCCTGTAAATTTCGTCCAAATCGGTTCAGAACTTTTTGAGTTATCTTGGTGACAGGCAGACAAAGAGACAGAGAGACCGACAAACACGACGAAAACATAACCTCCTTGGCGGAGGTAAATATACTTAAATCTTCAACGAAAACATTATGACCCCTCTCACTTTGTTCGCGGGTGATAAAAACGTCTTAGAATTCTTTATTCTACCTTAATGTTTCAATAAACATAAGCTCGCCACTGGACAATAACTCGCGATTGTACAATTAGTTAAAGACTGTACAGGCCGTGTTCCAACAATGTGTCCGTGCATCGCGCTGTTGTTGATAAACAAAGCTACGCGCGGCATGGCAGTAATGGCGGATGTGATACAAAACAATAGGCTTTTGGAAGTCAAATATCTTGAAAACTAAGCATTTGCGACGAAACTGTTATTCATAAAAAACGTCTTAGAATGCCTCATTTTACCTAAATATGTCAACAAAAATAGTATATGTGATTCATGTGCACGTCGGAAATTTAACCTCATTTTTTAACAATTTGTCTGTTATGGCTGTAATTTCTTTTATGACGCTTCACTGCTGCTTTTGAACTCTGATAATTAGAGCCAGAATTGATTACAGTTTACGGCGTTGGTGTAATAAAAGCTATAAGTGCAATAACTGCACTGAGAGCTATAAATGCAATAGATTAGGCCGCGTTCAAACGTCCCTCATCGTAACTCGTCCAATCAAACTGATAAACACGGCTCGTTGATTTGATAGAAGCAGCTACAACAAACGCAGGAGACTAAACGTTGAAGCATACCTTTTTTGTGAACGCGCTGCGTCATTCAAGTTTAGTAAACAGAACCTATAAATAGTAAATTTATCCTCTGCAGCGCTCACAGATCGTGGACAAGTGGACAATTTTTTTTTTTGTCACCTTAATTATCAGAATCACTGTACCCCCGTTTAAGACGAGAAAGTTAAAAATCTGAAAATGTTATCAGAACACGGACGCCATCTTTGATTTGAAAGCCCAACTGATTGTTCTGTGCTGATTTCTCTTCTGTCGGTTTATCAGGCTGAAAATATTTTGAAAATAGTTTGTAGCTATCAATATCAGGCTATAAGAATATGGGATACGAATGTAACTTCAAACCGACGCGAAATATAAGCAAAGATCTAAAGAAACGATATCATTACTGAACGCGCTGCATCATTCATTTGAATGAAGGAAGCTTCTACGTGTGGGCAGAGACAGAAAAAGTTGACGCACAGCTCTTGTTCATTTTCGTGATTGAACGCGTTACGATGAGGGACTTGGGGACTCGACCTTAGATGACATAAAATATTGCATGTGTAGCTTGCATTGTAGTATGAACTCATGTGACGCGTGACATTTGTTATCGTTGACAATAAATGCCATTGATAATAAGTGCCAGGTGTCACAAGACCTTAAACGCTATGAAAACTGATTCCGTTATAAATTATCAACTCCGCCAAGGAGATTATGTTTTCGTCGTGTTAGTCTGTCTCTCTGTCTGGCTGTTTGTCTGTCACCAAGATAACTCAAAAAGTTATGAACCGATTTGAACGAAATTGACAGGGATTGTTAGTTACATTAGGAGGAACAGATGATTAACTTTTGGTGAAGATATGTCCATCCGTTTGTTTGTCTGCCTCATTTATATCAATTCCATAACTCAAAAAGTTAGGAATGGACTTTGATGAAATTAACATGAGTTGTTAGGTATATAACAAAGAGTAAATGACCAAATTTAGGTAATGATCTGTTTGTTCGTTCGTTTGTCACGGTTTTTAATTTTATGCTTGTTAGCAGAATAACTCGAAAAATAATGAATGGATCTTTATGAAGTTATAGGGGTTGTTATTAGTGTTAAAAGACATAAATGCTTGGATTTTCGTGCAGATCGGTTTTTTCGTTTGTATGTTTGACTCATGTTTGCCATAACGTTTGTTAACAGTATAACTCAAAAGTTATGAACGGATCTTCAAGAAAATTTCACAAGCTGTTATTACTATCAAAAGGCACAAATGACTAGATTTTGAAGTTTATACAAAGAAAATTATGGTTTCAGAGCCAATTTGAATTTTTTTGCTACCATTGCCTCGCTTGGCGGAGGAATGCGCTCTCAGAGTGCTCTAGTTGTTCAATGTTTTTATTGGGATAGAAATATAACAGAATTTTAAAATCTCAAAATTTGACTATTACATTTTCGTAACCTTTTTCGTTGGGGTTAAATATCATGGGTACAGGTAAAGCGAGATATTCGCAAGAATCATTCTCGTCATTGGGAAGAATTGTCAGTTAGCAGAAGCGAAATGCTTACTAACAATTGGTATGCAGAACTGATATAAGTGTCCGTTGATCCACTGACATGCTATTCTTGTTTGCTATCTGATCTCTTTTTGTCCCTACAATTTTTTGCAGTATTTGTCTTTTCCTTGTTTCCTATTTCTTCCCCACCTATTGCTTCTGTGCAATAAAAGCAATTTTTAGGAGCTATAACTTCAATATTTTAAGAGCAATAAATCTGGGCTCTACTGATAATACGTCAATATAAATTCAAAATACGTACCTATAAAATTACGGTGACCTGGTGATCTTTACACGCAGGGTTAGAGTCTCGTATAGAAGTTGCGATTACGGTTTCAGGCAAAGTGTTCGCCTCCTAGACAGGGAGACAAATTATTACGATTCTTGGAATTATTGGGTCACAGTTTCTCATGATCACAGTCCACTGCAGGGGCGCTGATTTACAGTATCTAGCAGTAGTGAAAGCCGAGTGGTCGCATATTGTTAGCGCGCATATTTTTCACTCACTATGGTACGTAAAGGGCAGAAGCTAGTAACGTACTTAACAGCCCTTCCTTCAAATTCTTCCATTACATGCCATACAGAATTGTGCAACAGTCTAATACAAGATGACAATTTTAGTATTTTAGGCTCCGGCGACTCTCCTTTAGAACTACGCATTTTAGTCCCATTACATATGCAAACTCGAACCGAACCTACATGACATGCAGTCATCCCATCTCCTCCAAGTTGTAAATCGTTAGGTTTGTCTTTTTAGTTGAAATCTGCTATTGCCTCATGTCAGGTCATTATGTAGAGCCCTAGTTAGATATTTTAACAGCTTTCTGCATCTTTTTCAGCAGCTGAAGATGGCCGAAAAGCCGAAGCTTTCGAATTTTAAATAAAATGGCTTTTAGAACAGCAGTCTTTGCCCTAATACAGCATTTCTATTTACATTATGTAGAGCTGTACACCCTAATCTAATTTACTAATATCTTATATTTCATTTTCAGGGCAGTGAAGAGGAATGGAGAAGAGTGTTTCTCCTCTCGCTAGTAGTGTACCTCAGTGGTATATATGGTCGTCTTCTCAATGTTCGGGAGCTCGAACTCAAAAAAGTTCAAGAAGTTCGTCGAAAGCTCTCTCTCAACTACAACCTCTTAATGTCGAATGGTAATCATACCACATGAAAAATTGTTCGTAAAAAGAAAATTGTGTATAATTGAAATGCAGTCCCGTATACTCGTGCATTGGGAATAAGTTGTTCACAGCTTCAGCTGCAGCCGCCGGTGTGAACGTTACAAAATTTCACGTTCACTTGAGGAGCATGTCAGTTATTTTTGTCTACCGCTTTTAAGAAATATTAACCACTTAGCTTACATCCAGACTATATATTATTTTTTCGTGAGGTTAATGTCAAGATTTTCTTCGTCTCTTGCGTTCATATTCAATAATTGAGCGTAAACTTGCTCGTGGCAGAATCAAACAAGGTGTGGTGGCAGCTGCCTTTTGAATTATGTGGTGGCGGCGGCTGCCTTTTGTTTTGGCGGATGTGACCTGAGGGGTTTACTTTTTCTTATCATTGCTCGTGCTACCACACAGAAGTTAACCCAATCCGATTAGCTTCAGTTTCTCGAACTTGGATTGACTTAGCTTACATGCATTTAGCGACCTAAGGCCCGGTGCAACACCCGTTGCACCGAGTTCAAGCAACCACATGAATGCAAGTTCTCTCATATAATGTAATCATTCCATTTTCCTTGCTCCTTTTTCTTGAGCTTAGTTCATCTATCAGGGTCCATTTTTTTCAAGGACTGTCTGCCGATCCCCGATCTGTGGTCGACTTAAAGTTACGATGGGGTAATGATACACTTATCTACTTTTGGTCTTACTACTGGCTTTTTTCTTTATTGATTCATCTCACGATGTAGGACAAGGTCTCGAATCGGTGGTGTTGAGGACACTACCCAAATGGGCCAGTGGTGCAGAGGGCACCACTGCAAGCAAGTAAACTCACTCACTGTCGTAGAAAATTTTTCTTAATGAAATGAAAGGTAACAAACAACCTACAAGACAATACTACTGGACTGACTCATACTGAATATATATATCTATATCGACGTTCCTAGTTGACGTGAATTCGTTACTGTAAACTATGCATACTGAGACAATAATAAAACATGGCTCTACATGCGTAGAATCAATCATTCAAATGCTGAAGGCTGACCATGATACATACGAAATTACTAACTCATAAATCATTACTAAAGTGCTGAAAGCTGAACATTATACACACGAAATTATAGCAAGTAAATCACGCAGAAGGCGTTCAACAGTGTATTCTAAATTATACAAAATTATAGCGATTAAATGACGCAGAAGGCGTTCAACAACGTATCCTAAATTATACGAAATTATAGCAATTAAATTACGCAGAAGGCGTTCAACAACGTATCCTAAATTATACGAAATTATAGCAATTAAATCACGCAGAAGGCGTTCAACAACGTATACGAAAGTATGCGAAATCATAGCAATTAAATCACGCAGAAGGCGTTCAACAATGTATTTTAAATTATACGAAATTATAGCCATTAAATCACGCAGAAGGCGTTCAACAACGTATACGAAAGGATGGGAAATTATAGCAATTAAATCACGCAGAAGGCGTTCAACAACGTATACGAAAGGATGCGAAATTAAAGCAATTAAATCACGCAGAAGGCGTTCAACAATGTATTCTAGATTATACAAAATTATAGCAATTAAATCACGCAGAAGGCGTTCTACAACGAATCCTAAATTATACGAAATTATAGCAATTATCACTAACGAAACACGAATATCGCAAATGAATTAAAGAACCTAGCATGCAGATATCACTGTTCAGTGATTGCAATAGCACAAGAGAGGTATTAACCTAATTTTCCCATGTTACCTAGAACTTCTATTAGAACCCAGTGAGCTGTAGTGATTAATAACGTCAGATAGGTTTCCAACTGCCTAACCGAATGATAACTCCCTCATTAAATGAACTGCAACAGCTCCACTTGAATAATAACCTATGAGTAAAATATCAACATGCTGGACGACGAATACTGTTGTCGCCAGCTGGATGAACAACACCGGCAGATAAATATGATTATACTGCCTATCGAAACACAATGCAAAGCACAACGAAGAAAGAACATGAAAGCAGCAAGGGCTGTGTGAACCAAAAGCTGAATCAGCTACTGCAAATCTCCTGATTTACCCAGACTGATCGACAACATTTTTGGCAAGAAATACTGCATGCTCTCCTACCAGAATCCTAAGTCTGGACCTTATGCAATGAAGTGCTAACAAACCAAAGAAAACAACATTCTCCCTGAACTATGACAATGTGACCAAAAGACGCACTTCTCCCTGAATTATAACAAAGTGACTAAGATACGCCCTTTTTCCCAAATTACGACAAAGTGACCAAAAGATGCACTTCTCCCTGAATTATATATAACGAAGTGACTAAGAGACGTACTTCTTCCTGAATTATAACGAAGTGACTAAGAGAAGCACTTCTTCCCGAACTACGACAAAGTGACCAAGAGATGCACTTCTCCCTGAATTATAACGAAGTGACTAAGAGACGTAATTCTTCCTGAATTATAACGAAGTGACTAAGAGACGCCCTTCTTCCTGAACTATGACAAAGTGGCCAAAAGATGCCCTTCTCCTTGAATTATAACAAAGTGACCGAGAGATGCCCTTCTCACTTAATTATAACAAAGTGACCAAAAGATGCCCTTTTTCCTGAATTATAACAAAGTGACTAAGATACGCCCTTCTTCCTGAACTGCGACAAAGTGACCAAGAGACGCACTGGGCAAGTCCTACGGACATATTCACGTTATACTTAGCTTCTCTGTGTGTGAACTGGACTGGCTAGGGCGAGTGAACTGGAGGGGTCAGAGTTGAGAAATCCGATGAATCTGCTTCGCAGCTCGCTTATATGCCCTGGGTCCTAATCGGCTGATGCAATGCCCCACGGCGCTGTGGGTAAACCCGTTGACCAGTGGCACTCGATCCCTAGGATCATGGTTCTCGCCCAAGATGCGCACGTGATAGCTTGGTTTGTTCGTATATTGAACTATGGATAAAAGACCCGTGGCGCAGAAATTACGCCCTGGGGAATTCCACTTCGGAAATTCGCTCTGCTGCTACATCGCAGCGGTAATGCCCAATGTGACTTGAATTTTTCCGATGTTGTGCATCGTATTTAACACACACTCTGTTTAAGATGAACTGTTGTGAGCTATTGCTCCTACGCGAAGTAATTAATTAAATGTATCATGACAGTGCAGTAACACATACACAGGAAAGAAAACATATTGTCATTGGAAAAGTAAACGAATAAACTTAATGTTTATGTGTTGTTTTGCTGTGGTTGCTTTTCCCTTTTAATATCTCAATCCAATTAGTTTTGGTTAATTTATAAACAGTACTCGCTGGCTGAGGCCATGCGAGTACAATACTATGCACCCGAAATACATAAAAGGTTCGTTCAGTTTTATGTTTAATTTGCATTATATGACACTCTGTTAGGAAATATCCATTTTTCTCTGGGTATATCGTTTTGATAGATGCGGCAGTCCTGCTCATTAGGTGCTCTGCAAGTTTTCGAAATTCAAACACGTAAATGCAACTCGCGTAAATTACGCAATAGAATGTTCACCGAGTAACTAAGTATATTTCTCATTATCAATGGAAGGTTGTATCCGTCCCTATACGCTCAATTACGGGTATCCATTGGATAGCTACACATCAGATACAAACCATGTTAAGACTCTTTTCCACCCCTCATCCTTCCTTCCCCTACCCACGTTCGAGTCCATCAGTTTGACTAGGACTTCCCTCACTTTATTTTATTGTAAGATGACTCATTTCTATTTCACATAGACGTTAACACATCAACTCTTTAGCTCAAAAAATGTATCAGAAACTGCTTCTGTTGATTGAAATCAGAGTATCCTACCCTTCTCGAGACTCATATATTTCTGTATTTCAAGGTTGCTCTGAATAATGTAAGATCAATTCGTTGTCAACGTAATCGAACAATTCTTGAGTATAGTACGGAAGTTATTTGAATCTGGTGTGAAATTCGCTAACAGAAAACGTGCCTGGTCGAACTCTAAATTACTTTCCTATGTATTATTGATTGTTTTCGGCAGCATGTCGCTTATCAAGTTTCCAATTCTCACAGAGGCGTTAATAAAATTCATGGCCCGCGATCGGAGAGCATTTGCTAGGAACAAGAGCATATTATCTATATCGGACGCTACCTACAGTGCTGAAATAATCACTGTGCCGTAATATGGTCAAAAAAATAATGTTTATAATATGGGGTTGAGGCGCTCGAAAACGTTATTAATAAATATTAGAGTTCTTTTTCGAAATCCACCGCGAAATGACACCAAACCCTCGAAGTGTACAAGCTTAGTCAAACATTTTACAGCACATTTTAGAGCAGACTCGTTTTTGCTAATGTGGTGATTTACGTTTGCCTCATCTTTATAAACGAATATATGTGGGTGACGACAAGCATTTCAATAAAATAAAGTATTGAATAACTTGAAAAATAATGGTAAAAGAACAGTTTAGTTGTATTCGGCACAAGATATTTTTACTAACTACGTGTATCGTACAAGGAAAAATATGGAGAAAGGTAGTCGAAGTCAAATTGTCAAAATTAAGTATGTATGTAACTGTTGCAAATGAAACGGTCCACATTCTATGGAACAAGCACAAAAAACTTATGGTCAGGTGCTGTACATGCGTCTTGGGAAACCAATGACTTGTGTTACCTGCACGCCCGCTGGGTAAAGCCAGGTTTTCAACAAGCTTATTTTTTTAAGCATGTAACAAATTAGTTTCCCATCGACATCGTTTCAGCAACATTTCTCCAACAGATGAAGCCGTTCCTATGTCTTATTGGGCTTACGTCTGCTTTACACATAGCATTAAAGATGCAAACGCAATTCGGAATTGATCTTCCTATATTCATAAAGAATTGCTAGAGTGACTCTCTTATATATGTTCATTGTTTCTTTGCTGTAAAGTTGAGGCGTGCCGAATTATGATGCATATGTTATCTGATACACCGCATATAAATGACCGTAAAGCTCAGTTTCATGTGCAATTTGCATTACATTACACTGTTTGAAAATATCCATCTTTCGCTAGTTATATCGTTTTGATAGATGCGGCAGTCCTGTTCATTACGTGCTCTGCAAGTTTTCAAAAATCTAACACGTAAACGAAACTCGCGTTAACTACCCATTAGAATGTCTACCGAGTAGCTAATTACATTTTTATTATCAATTGAAGGCTTGCATCTGACACTATACGCTCTTTCGTTGTCTACGTAATGGAACAATTCACTACTACGGGCGTAAAGGCACCGGTGTTCATAAATATTTGTTCTAAGTGATGACAGTTGCAGCTGCAGTGTCAAGAGTATAAAATGAATTTGTCTTCAGGTTACTACGATGAAAGCCAGCAGAAGACGTACATGTGAAAGCTTCGTTTACAAGCTACAAGATCGTACAAAATATTCAGCCGCTGAGTACTTTGCACATGAATAGAAACCGCCTTGTAAACAAACAATGAAACTTATTAAATTTATATTTATATAGTATTTCTTCTTTTACGCACTTTTGACAATTTAAGCCTAAAACATTGCCACGGCAAGTTCGTTTGTCTGCTGCGTGTGACATGTCGCGGCAAGCTGGATCAGCCCACAATATTGCTCCGTTTAAATCAGCGAAGATGTCGCTCGTCTGCGCACGGAGTTTGCGCTAGCACATAGCCTAGCGCTAACTCAACTAATCCGTTTAAGCTGCAGCGGCACGGCTTCAGTACACGCAAAATTTAACTGTAGAAAAACTCGTTGAAAATCTTAGCTTCTACTGAAATGTTTGCACCACAGCAAGTGCATAGGTGAACTTTCAACTGCCACTCCCAATTATAAACATTTAACTCCACAAAGAATGATACCATAGTTGTTAGAACGCGAAGTTCATAGACGTCAAGCAGAAGTTTGCCATGACTATGCAATTGGATTAATTGAGTTGGCTCTAGGCTGCTAAAGCTAACCGAAGTCGTTATGTGGACACCGGGCTTTAGATAAGAGACGAAAATACTAGCTTTTATTAACAAGCACTGAAGCATCACTGAAATTAAATAAATTCCCCGCCACGTATCCTGTATACATAATGATATAATTTAAGTACATCAAAATTTTTGTGTCCTAGCGAAAACTATAAGCTGGAATGAACAATTACTGCGTCTACTACATCCCAAATATCGCTTCCACTGTGCTTCGTTGATCATCTACTAAAGTTTTGTATATAATGTTTCGATGCAGGGAAAATGCAATGAACATCAGATTTCATGAGAAGGCTAAGAGAAGGTACTGATGCTTCATTGTTGGGATTTGAACCTTAGCAGAGCAATAAGTGAATTGAATTTGAATAGGGGGAAAGATTACTGCTAGGGCTTCTGCAGCCTGGTCAAATATTTGTCTTTGGCTTCTATCAGCATTTCGTTAAAAGCGTGACACGAAAGACACAAATATATTAACACAGAACCACGTTAAAGTTTTTGTCATGCGCGAACTAAGTGGGAGAGTTGATAATGTTTCCTTTTAGGATTTGAGTATATTTGTTAGTATATTTTTTGCATGTCCACTAAAAAGACGGGAAGGAGTTAAGCAATGATCATAATTTTTTTGCAGGGAATCAGGTGGGTTGATCTAGATGTGAGTAATGCCAAAACTTTAGAGTAAGCTGGCCATCAAGTATGACGACGTTCAAATTTGGCCCGACCACGGGTGATGGTCGAACGCCACGAGACGTTCTACCCCGCTAACACACAACGTAGAATCAATGTTGTGAGCTGTAGCTCGCTGTGCTATGCACGTTGATTTGTGGACTCCAGATAACGTTGTGAACACGTCGAATTACCACGTGTTGGGCACGTCCGTAGCACCTTATGCTGGCCGGTCCCCTATTACGTTGTGATATAACGTGCTGAACACGTCCCTAACACGCTATGATGCGTCGTACTGAGAATGTTGTTAGCACGTTGCGATACGACGTGCTAACAACGTTATCTGGAGCTGAATAGATATTGTCAAGTAGCTATGGAGGTTGTCACGTTTTCAGCACGTTGTCTCACAACGTGCTGGTCACACCGTGCTAACAACGTTATCTAGAGTTCACATATCGAAGTGCACAGCACGATGATAAAGGTATGATAAGTTCGATTTTGACAGTGAATTCTGGAGTACACGGTTAAGACAAAGAATTGTCAGGATGGTCACCTTGGATTCGAACAAGATCATAGCAGGAGTTTCACAACTTGGAGAAGCCATTCAATTCTGGAAATAGAGCAACCTCTGTTATTAATTAGAGATCCTCTTCTAGGAACAAGCGCGGCGGAAGGTTATCGTAGCCCTTGTCGGGTACCGTACGGGACCTACTGTATGAACTTGCGCAGGTCATGATATTTAGGTAGGCTTGGGGTGCTGAACCTGCATTGCAAATGGTAGGTTTTCAGAGGATGCCGGTTTCGTCTGGCTAATTTTAAGTATGCGACCGGGGGGGGGGGGTGTCCTGCTATACCAAGTTTTCTTATACCTTAGCCTCTAAATATATTTACGCGACGAACGGGTAATTTCGGCTGTAACGTAAGTCAGAGTGAAGCTTTCAGGGGCTCTCATGGACACGTACCAGAGGCTATTGCCGCAGTCAAGGGTCGGGACTGCTCTAGAAGACCAAGTGCAGACACGCCACAGCAACGGTGAAGACTTCAGAGCAGGTCAAAAAACCGTCAGCCCTCATGCCCAATTCAACATTCTGCGACCATGCAAGTCCCGCGTAGACACAACCCCCACAAGCGTTTTTGCCCGATTTGAGAGCCGCGGCACGGCCGTTCACTTACCGGAACAGGCTTGCCTCATACACCACGTGAAGCAAAACCTTCCAATCCATCGTTCTATGTGCATAAGCACGATTCGGCTAGACGGGTTTGGGGGGAAATTATGCCAAAGACGTGGACAGCATCGACTTTGCTGCCATTTTTACCCCAAACTAGGGGTAACTAAGTCTCTCATCGTCTTGATACCCTTATCGGGCGCTTGAAACTGTAAGTCTGTGAATTTCTAGTATCTACTTTCCTAATTTACGATATCCTATACTCGGAATTCGAAAGGAAATCTCAATATTCCAAGCATGCTTGGTATACGTACGTAGCACTTATTCACTCTATGTCTGCCTTCTTACGGTGCTCTTGGAAATTTCCTAATCCTGCTCAGAGCCTCACAAGGCACCAGGTTAGTTTCCTGTGAGCAGATACTTTGTAACGCACTGTGTATCCTGCGCCATTAGTTCTGTTCTTCGCACAGTCTTTATAATGTCCAAGAGATTTACTGTGTAACCCTCTGTTACGGGCGTGTGGGAGCGTTTTCTAGCGCACTTAAGAAACGTATGTCCGAATTCTGTTTCATTGTTCTCATGATCTGCGTTATCGCGCACTTGACATCTTCAGGCAAATTTCTCTAGTTACGTTGATTGTTTCCTTCTATAGAGCCCTTAATACCAGTAAGCTTGGGCTACTCATACAAGTCTTATAATGTGTTGTATGTCACTTCGTTCTGCACCGAAGAGTTACCAGGGAAATTCCCAGTTTCCCGAATGCTTTGAGTTTCTTCAAGTTCTCTGTATGCTTTTTGCATACTTCATAATTTAGTTTGTGCTCTTATATAGTGCTCCTGGTTCTTTTGCTTTTCTGCCTAAGGATTGACCAGGCAGCTTCTCAAGCTTACTCAAGCGTTCCGCATCTCTATCGAGCTCTAATCAACATAGTGCTGGGCAATTTCCTATCGTGACTCATAAGGCGATACACAATCTCCTCACATGCAGTGTAGTTAGGACTGTAACAAAACACACACGAGACCGAAATAGGAGAAACATCAAGTCTCTTATTTGGTGCTGCACCACTTGAAGACAAAACTAAACATGGCTAAAGTTTTCACACTTCCAGAACAGTGATGAAAATGATCCTTCATAAGAATTTCGAAATTTCATGCCTCACTTTCTTCATTATACTAGAGGACAAAGTGATGCAGAAACAAAGGCCTGAATATGTTCCAGTATGTCGGGAGAGACGCTGAATCCCTACCCTAGGCAGTACCCACCCAACGTAAACTGATAGTGCGCGCAGGTGGAGCTTAAAATTTAAATTTTTATATACCAAAATCAGACCAAGAGGTTTAGAGAAAACAGTCGGAAACAAAAGTCACCAGCTGAAACGTTGGTCAACAAGACAAGGAACTCAACAATGCAATATTTCTAGATAGAGCATTAAAAAGTATTTGGACATGCAGAGAACAGAAATATGTAGTCTGCCAGTGACAGTGTTGAATATGGTATTTTTGGCAAAAGTTATAGTTTTATTACATACTTCAACCTCATTCTCATTACTCTCCATGAATATCGATTGTTTTATATCTCTATAAAATCCTCGAATATCCCCAAGGTTTGTAACGCTCCTTGCAATTTCTCTCACCAGGCGTTTTACTTTGGGTTTCCTCCCGGATGAGCTGATGAAGGTAATAATATCACCAAAGTTAAAAGTAAAGATAAATGTGTGACAGACAAGAGCAATTACCGACCCATTGCAAGAGAAACGCATGCCACCATTCATGATGACTGCGGATAACCAGTTTGACTTCAAAGCCGAACATGGAACGGAAATGGCTGAATTTACACGTAAACAGGTTATAAATTACTTCATTGACGGTGGATCTCCCATCTACCTTTGTTTTCTAGACGCTAAAGCTGCATTTGGCCGTGTTTACCATTAGTCGCTCTTTAAGTGTATGATTGAGAGACATACCCCAGTATATCGTTAAAACTCGGAAATATTAGTTCCAAACTCAGAAGTGCTTTGTGAAATGGGGAACAGCAATGTCATTAGCGTTTGGAATGACGAATGGCATAAGGCAGGGAGGGTTACTCTCTCCACTTCTCTTTGATATCTTTATTGACAATATACACACCCAGCTGAACTCAACTTGAGGGTGCCATATTAGTGATAAGGCAAGGCAGTAAATGCGCTAAGCTATGCTGATTTTATGGTCCTTGCTGCCCTCCCCCCTCATTCTAGCGGGGTCCAAAAACTACTTTCGTTTTGAGAGAATGAAGCTAGTAAACTTTGCATTGAATAAAGCAAGTAAACTTTGCATTGAATAAAGCACTGTCAAAACTGCAAGCATGTACATTAACCTGAAAAACAAAAAACAAACCTGCCGGCCAACATAATGACAAATCTTAATGGTGTAGAGCTCACTTATGTAAACAAATTCTCTTACCTGGGGCACAAAATCACGGGTGATTTTCGTGATAACCTGGATATACAGAAAGAAACTCGGAAGCTCCACGCGATGGACAACATGCTAGTGAGGAAGTTTGGTCACTGTTTTTGAAGAGATCAAGTGTTAGTTGTTTTGTAGCTAGCCTATTGTTACCCTATGTACTGCCATGGGACTCGCTTTGGTCGAAGTTTAAGCAGAAGACCATTGGACGCCTACGTGCTGCTTATGACATATTTCGCCGGCTTATGAATGTACCGAGGTCATTTAGTGCTGGTATGATAGTTGCTCGTAAGTATACTGACTGTTTGAAAGTCAGAACAAGGAAATGCGGTTTTAGTCTCCAAAGCAGGATAGAAAAATCAGCTAATTCGCTGATAAACGTGGTTTGTGATGGCCCTGGCTACACACTGTCATTTATGTTCAGCCGATGGCAGCGCATACTCTCACCAAAAGCCAAACAATGAGCCGAAATGCACTGCAGCGTGTACTAGGACTATCAACAGCTTTCTGTATCTAATTTAGGTTTGATTGGTTTATTACACACAGACACATTTGATACATTACAAGTATTTGGTAAAGTAGTAATAACACTGAAGAATAATGCATCTGCGTAGCCACTGAAAGTTTAACAAACTTTTTGGGCAAGACTAAGCATAAGCTAATATTATTGCACGACGTATTCTCTAAAACATTTTTTTTAGAACATAATCGGAAATGGCATCTAATTAATGCTCATGAAGTTTATTGAGAAGCATTTCAGTTTGAAATACTGTAGCGCGTTTCTCAAAGTCAACACGCACAATTGGGAGATTGAGAATAGAACGTCTCATTTCGTAATTTTGTTGGGGAATAAGGGGACTGAAATACTTTAGAAATACTTCAGGATGATTATAAAACACAAGTCGAAAAAGTTCAAGTAAGGAATAGTTGTAAACATCCTTAAATTGCAACATTTATAAAGACGAATACATTTCCGTGCAACTCATTACAGGCACATTGTTTTCGTTACGTCTAACAGGTAGTATTCACCTAACTATATTATTTAATATTACTTCAAGTTTGTGAATGTGACAACGTGGGGTTCCGCCCCAAACGATGATGTTCTGGACGGGCACTGAATGAGCCAATGAGTAGTAAACTATTTTTAATGATTCACGATCAACATAATTGGATGTTGCATAGATTATGCAGAGAACCCGGCTAAGCTTGCGCCCCACCCCTATTGAAAATCGGTGCAGTTTTTCGAGCAGTTCGGTGACGTTCGCCGCAGACTCCAGAGTCGCGGCGATGCAGTGGCTGTGCAGTGGCGAGGTCGCTACGTCCGCTTTGGGCACGTTTTT
>LQNS02277221.1:4232465-4279107 GCA_001587735.2 Parhyale hawaiensis | reverse complement strand
GTCTCCGTTTCCACAACAAAGGCGATGTCACAGAGGAAGAATGAAGGGACACGTAGTGTGATAATAGACACGTGGAACCCATGTACGAGGGTGTTCCCACACAGGATCAACGCGCATGGGAACAGCAAGTCGGGAAACAAGAGGAAGAACAGATGGAAGAAAGATCAGTATGAGTAACAGGTGAGAAGGAAGCAAAATGGGCAGAAAAAGACCGACAAGACGATCGTGATGACGACCCAACGGGTCACGGGTCGTCTAGTATTGTACTAAAAAACTGTGAACCGGTCTTGTTTGTGTCTTGTGTCTTGTTTATTTGTGTCTTGTTTGACACATTTTCTTCACTTTTAGACTAGAAGAAATTCAAGGTATTGGGGGTTGGCAGTCGCATTATCTCCATGGATTAGCTCTTTAATTCGATTGTATCTGTGATACGGAAGTTTAACTGAGCTGGGCCTCAAGAACGGGCATGATCAATTCAGCGGTTCCATGGGCAATACAACTGAAATAGGTAATGTATAATAATTTGACTTTGCTTACTGCCTGGGTGTTGAATATTCGTTAGAGAAGCAAAGAATCTGTTGATAGCGAACCGAAGGGCCGCTCCTTGACGGGCAGAAGAGAGCGGCCGAATAGCGGGTGGTCTATGCCCAGCTAAATAACACCTGCTTTTTTTGCGAAAGCGAAGACGATCGTGATGACGACCCAACGGGTCACGGGTCGTCTAGTTATTATTAAATTCCTACTGATGTTTGAGGACATCGAATGCAACACCTTTATTGCACTGTGGCACTTAAGTAACTGGCGAACAGTAAAACAATACCGTGCATACCCGATCAAATAAAATTGAAATGTCCACTGCAGCTTCAGTTCAGAAAGAGCATCTAACGGGTACACTTGTGTCCCCTGAATACTTGTCACTACTCTAAAAATCGATTTGCTGATTCAATTTCATAACTTACGCCTATTTCCTAAAGCGTGGAACTGGTATAAATAAATATTGCTCTATTAGGACACTGCTTCTACTTTCACTAGGGAATGAGAACGTGAGCGCAGCTGACAGCCTTTGTGCCACAACGGAAGCACAAGAGACACCAGCACAGAAACAGCCGTTATCGCATGTAACTCTGCTTCGCCGAGCTGGCGCATCTCTATACTTACAGCTCCGTTGTTATTACCTCCGCCAAGGAGGTTATGTTTTCGTCGTGTTTGTCTGTCTGTCTGTCACCAAGATAACTCAAAAAGTTATGAACAGATTTGGATGAAATTTACAGGGATTGTTAAGTATGTTAGGAGAAACAGATGATTAACTTTTGGTGAAGATATGTCCATCCGTTTGTTTGCTTGTTTGTCTGCGTCATTTTTCTCGATGCCATAACTCAAAAAGTTGTGAATGGATTTTGATGAAATTAACATGAGTTGTTAGGTATATCACAAAAAGTAGATTACCAAATTTTGGTAATGGTCCGTTTGTTCGTTCATTCGTTTGTCACTGTTTTTAATTTTATGCATGTTAGCACAATAACTCAAAAAATATGGAATGGATCTTTTTGAAATTTATAGGAGTTATTAATAAGGGTAAAAGACATAAATGATCAAATTTTGGTGCAGATCGGTTAGTTCGTTTGTATGTTTGACTCATATTTGTCATAACGTTTGTTAACAGCATAACTCAAAAAGTTATGAACGGATCTTTAAAAGAATTGAACAAGCTGTTATTAATATAAAAAGGCACAAATGATTAGATTTTGGAGTTTATGCAAAGAAAATTATTGTTTCAGAGCCAATTTGAATTTTTGCTACCGTTGGCTCGCTTGGCGGGGGTATGCACTCTCAGAGTGCTCTAGTTATTTCAAGCTTTCGCTCGTTCCTTGGTTACATTTATTTTGTAGAACCAGGAGCTACGCGGATATTTTCTGCTAGAGGTTACGCAATGATGCAAACAAAAGGGGATATTGCCTCAAGACAATTACAACTGATTGCTGCCTCCGATGCCAATTGCACTCGTCGGGATCCAAGCGCGCTAGGTATGAAGTATAGCACTGCGCCACCATGTAGCATGAAGTAGCTATAGTCATTATTGCCTTTTGAAAAGCATCATATGTTGTAGAGGTGGACGGTGGGCATCTTCATCGATCTTCCGTCAGATAACTAAAAAGGAACCGGTGATATACGGTCTCTGGACTTATTATTTTTTAATCTTGTACGCAAGTGACCATGTTTATTCCGTTGTCGTCCCGGCTATGCGCACTGCTCCATTGACACGATGTTAGAATTTTGAAGATCTAA
Source organism: Parhyale hawaiensis (assembly GCA_001587735.2). Classification (NCBI taxonomy): domain Eukaryota; kingdom Metazoa; phylum Arthropoda; class Malacostraca; order Amphipoda; family Hyalidae; genus Parhyale; species Parhyale hawaiensis. The sequence continues at coordinate 4,276,821 of LQNS02277221.1, read as the reverse complement.
TATTTCAATGAACAAGAACAATATTAAGTGCCAAGATGCGGTTTGAGCATCTGTGGTCGTATTTACCCTCGCCTGTCGGCTGTCGATGCCCGAGGGCTCCATGCTGCGTAAATTCATTGCCAGTGCTTTGAGTCCGAGAGTCGCACTGTCTACAGCACCATCCGATGCAACGTCGCAGTCAAAGTCGGTGTCAACCAGCCAGTGCAATATTACCAGTTTCAATTATTTCCGACCGATTTTCATTAACATCGTTCTTAGTGCTATTGTTGGCATTATTATATTTTATAATAATTATTTAAACACTGATTCCACCATTGCAGTAGGTAACTCACAAAAAAGAAATTCTGCTTTATGCAATCTCGAGGGAAACCTTGCAATTATAATGAAATATTGCTTGTTATAGTTGTGCAAATAAATTCTGCTAGAAGAGAAGCAAGAACTATTGCTGGCAGCTTCGCCTTCGGCAACGACATATACTGAAGGGCACATATGGATGATGATCGCAGGGCATGCATTAATGTTGTACCATCTGGTGATACTATATATAAGAGGAGTGTTAATACTAATGTCGAAAAGCATCACAAGGTGGGGAGGGGGATCCTATAGGTAGGTTTTATGCGTTCTGACTGTGTTTTTTTACTCCCTGCATGCATATTAAACGTATTCGATATGTTACATGCATTATAAGCCTGTCCTGAAGTATCCCGAGTGCGTTTGACTTACATCCGCAGCTGTGAGGTCATTTCTGACTTTGTTACTGCTTAAGACTTAGTTAAGACAGTGGCTATCTTAAATTAGCTGAAGATAATAACAAAACAGAACTATAAGCTTAGATTGATTGCTCTACTCGCCGGTTGATAATTTTCAAAGCATGTAAATATTTCTGCAGGCACCCCCACGGTGATGTTGCAAACCAAGCGCACTCAGTGGAGATATCAAACCGGGTTACAATTCAGAGTGGTTAATCGAAATCTCCCATAGTTTTATTTTGTTTAAGTTCCATTTAGATTCTATAAGCCAAATATGTTTAGCAAAAAAACGTAAAATCAAAGAAATTTAGAATGCTAAGAGGCGGGACTACTTTTTCGTGTACGAGCCAGCAAGTTATCACGTCAGGATAAAAATATAGCAAGATATGTGTATGCACCATGTGCACGTGAACTTTGCTGCTATGTGTAAATTTTTGTCTCACACTAATGTTGTATTTATATGTTACAAAATTTCTTACCCGTATGTAATAAAGAACGTGGGTACTTCAAGGATAATGTTCCAACCAATACTCTTCATAATATGACGAACTGTCATTTTATTTGGTCATTATAGGTCTTAGATGCAAATGTCATCGCAAAGTACTTTTTTATGATACTGTTGATGAAATCCTTAGACTCTAATAGCAGCGTTGTATTATTTCTGCGCAGTTCATCCATTAGAATAATATGATACTATGATTCAGAGACAGGAAAGATCATTTCCACTCTGAGAGAAATAAACGATTACCTCGGCATCTTGGGCACGACACAGCAGTGCGTGGGAGACCAGCACGGAGCTACACAAACACGCGCCCTGTAAACAGCGAGCCATCACGCAGGAAATGGAGCTGCTGATAGTAGGCCCGGCTGTGGACTTGGGAGCCTGCGAGACGAGCTGTTGCTGGCGGCCGAGTCCACGCTTCGCACGCGCTTGTGCGGAGTTGTTTTTGTGTTGAGCTTCTCCACGCGAATGTACTCTGGGAGAAGTGAGGGAAGGCGAGCTACTATTGGGACAATATTGTTATAGTCGTCACTCTAAGTAAGCTGCCTCACAAAAGGGCTATGTCGGGAAGAAACTTTACTTGCAGACGGGAGGCTCTCTATACTCCAATGCAGTTTTGTAAGTTGATTTAGTGCATGCAGTATTTGAACCGAAGCATCTACCTATATTATAACATGCTATCACAAAAAACATATTATAAAATTTACATTGTATTTCACTCCCAGATTTGAGTAACGCCTTCTTGCGTAGAAGAAATAGCATGTAGCCAAACCTCAGCACGCGTGTGCGTGTGACACATAAATGTAATACGTCCCTGATGCCCTACTTATTTCCCACACAATCATTGCACTGGATTGCATTCGCACTCCATACACAGGCACAGCTGTGTGCCTTATTGGATAGTTGGCTACAATAAGGCAGGGACTTTATTGCGTTTGTGTTTGCCTTGTCCTTCATTGGCTGGAACTGTTGCAGTGTGAGCGAACCCGCGCCCTAAGTTTGAATTGGAAATATTACAGCAGAACCAACGCTAGTCCTGCAGGCTCTGTATACACGCTATCAGGCTTGTTTGGCCAATGTATCCTAAAGTACAGGCCTGGGTCTGTACGTCATCCAGTTGGCCCAATCGGTATACAGTTCCTAAACAAATTATTAGGCGCAGCCTGATACTTTTGGTATCCAAACTGCAAACTTTAGGCTTATCTGGATAGAAAACTCAAACTATCGTAATTTCCAATCTTTGAGTAGTTGAAACAAAATTTTCTCACCAGATAGCTTGAAATATGCAAAGTAGGTACCAAAAATATCAGGCTGCGCCAAATAATTTGTCCGGGGACTATCCAGGCTCCACTGTCCAAGATTATAATGTAGACTATGGACGCAGTCCCTATGTTGATTTTCTGCTGTAGAATAGTTACTGTAAAACCTCGGAACACCTTCAGTGGGCACTCGCGGAACAACACAGCAGTAGAAAGATGCCGGAGATCTTCAGCTTATGGTATTTTTTACTCTAGTAGCCGGAATGGAAGTGGCCGCATAGAGCTCCAAGTGCCGCCTCAGGGGAAAACTGTCTCGATTTGTCCGCAAGTGCTGCTGCTGGAGGAGACTTTTCTGGAAAGTACCTGAGCTCAGCCACTCGCTAGGGTCGCTGTCTCTAAATAGGAGACACCTGCATTCTTTCTGACTCCAGTGCCTGCACGTCGTTTCTTTCTCTGAAAAATTTTATAGCATTTTGAATCGCCGGTACAGACGTTTTGTCGGCGTTTGGTTGCCTGTTCAGAGTTAACCTGTACATAACGTAGCAGTTTTTAACAAAAGTTTTGTTTATTGTAATTTTTTGACAGACTTTTATTATTATTAAAACTTCACGCTTGAGCTCCCATGAACAGGTAATTCAACCCAAATGAAGCATCTTGCAACACCGGGAAGCCCAAAACGCTACTAAAGGGAGTCCAGCAAAAAAACATTAACAGCTGACTTAAACGCCTGCAGGCCAATACGACCAAAAGCCGATGCCGGCAACAAATTCCAAACTTTAGCTGACCAGGGCACGAAGCACCGACAGAACTGATTAGTTCGACATACGACAGCCTCAAAAGTGAAAGAGTGCGCTCCGCGCGCAGCACGAGTCTCTTTTCCAAAAACCTTGTGGGCAGGGAGAGCAGAATACAACCAATGCCTCACATTATTGTACACCTCATAAAACAAACATAGCTCTGCTGCTCCTCTCCTGTGGGACAGGTTCACTAGATTATTATGAGCGCACAGCCTGCTGGCTGAACTTTTTAGGAAAAGCTTAGGTCGCTTCATTGAAATGTATATATAACCAAAAAATAAAATAAAATAAGGAAAAACATGTATAACTTAAATTTATGACTTAAGATAATAAAAACAAAAATATTTAATGTTCTAGCGTGAGTAAAGGAATGCAAAGCATTTCCTCAACTTAACAGTCGATACAGCTGAAGCTGTTCTGTGATCCCATAAATTCTTCAAATCTTAGAGCAGCAGATGTGGCACAATGTATAAAACTTAGTTGGTAAAGCTAGGACTGTATCATTGCTCAGCGTTAATTGAATAGGTTAAAATACAGTAGACATTGATAAGGTCCATATTATAAGTATGAACTATAACGGTAGCACCATTATAATAATAGGTATATATATCGGAAAGTTAGGAACAAGATTTGGCGCGTATTTTCGGCGAATGAGCGTGAGGCTCTCACTCACACAGGTCCTGTGACTTGGCAACGTCAAGAAACCAACCAATGAGATCTGAGGGTAGAGCTGAGCGCCACGCAGAGTCCGCCTTGATAATCCACGTAGGCCGCCGTGCGGGTCTCTGTAGGATTTTGAGTCAGATTAACTTGGACTACCCTAGCCTCAGGGTATGTCTCAAGTCCTTCTCCGTGCTTGTGATTGCAGATGATGTGAAGATAAAATTATTCATAACAGGGAAAATAGTATTATGGTATCTGCATTGTACTTATTTGTGCACAATGTTCTAGAATGTCGTCGCTTACATACATTTTATAAAATTCTAAAATAAGCTACGTGGTAAAAGAAGTGTTTACCTTCTCATGTACACGTCAACCCTTCTGTTGCAAAGACAAAAGAGTTTATCGTTACCTGGAAACAGAATACTTTTGATCTTCACAAAGCTGGATAGGGTTATGCTCATTGAAGGACTAATGCAAGCAGTGCCAGCAACGCCTCAGATTATATCTAGGACGCTACTGCACTAAACATATTAGCTACTAGAGAGTAAAATCTGCTGTAAAGAAATGTGTCAGCTTGGCACTGCGGAGACATTACCTCAAAGGGGAAGTTAACAGAAGCTGCCACCGAAAACTGTGGTGAAATCTAAATGAACCCCAGAGTGCGGTGACTGACACTGCCAAGATGTAGGCTGAGCAACATACGGGCGTGAGTGCCCTACTATACCACACGTCATCTGAAAGAGAGTGGGCTGCATGGTCAGTGATCACGACGTTGAATATCTTCAATATTAAATAGTTGGGGTCTACGAATAGATAAATATTTTTGTTGTTATAACAGCATACCAGACACCAAAATACAAATTTTGAACAAAAAAAAAATAATAATAAATTAAATGTCCTTTGCATAGCTGAGGACTGCTTGTACTGTTAGTACAGCTTACCGGTGTTTCCGATTCATGACAAGCAATGTACTGTCGGTCTCGCTCTTTGTCTGTCACTAAAATAACTCAAAAATGACTCTAGCGGTTCTTTAGGCTACATGGAATTTTCAGGAATTGTGGGGCTTGTTACTAGGAAGAAATGACCAAATTTTTAAATTGATTTGTTTGTCCGTTTGTAGTTAAAGCTGTTTAAAGACGCAAATGATCAAATTTTGTTCATGATTGGATCGTCCGTTTGCGTGTTTGACTAATGTTTATGTCAAAAGCCACTCGAAACCGTACATTATTAGTTTCCACTACGGTAGTAAGATCTAAGAAAGAGCCTGCATTGACAAAACGGCGTAATTATGTAACTGAGGGTTGACTGGGCTCGTAAAAAACATGGAATAGGATATGCAGTTTGTCTTGTTCACCGACGAAACCAGAGCCCCCTTGGATGGCCGCGGTGGGTGGACCACAGGCTGGGTAGGGATTAAGGGAAATTGCATTAGGCCTACCGTTGTGGTCGCCACCAAGGTGGTGGCGCAGTGATGTTGTTGGCAGGTACCATTAATGATGAAATTATTAACCTGATCATGGTTCAAGAAGGAGTGATAATTCCGTTAACTATTGCTACCTTTGAGTGAAGTTCGTTTCCCACGGATTGACAAGTAAAGTTTGTCTCTTCGTAAGAAAAAAGCTCGTGTTTATCTGCTGAAGCTCTTTGGGTCATCATCAGGAGGAGGAAAATCTACACAGCTGGTGAGCAATTCACTTTGAAACAGGAGTTGTGGCTTTCCAAGCAAATTACTTGGAGGTCTATGAATGCTACAATACAAAAACTGACTGATTCTGTGAATGATCGTATTGTCTACGCCTTCTGTTGTAACGGCCTTTTCGCTGCAAAATGACATGTGTTTAGCTATGGTTCAATAATTCTCTTTATAAAATGTGGTTTTCGTCACGTATCAGATTTGTTACATCAATACTGTTGGTTTTAATATTCTTTCTGCGTTGAATTATTGTTTTTTAACTCGTGAGACTTAAACCGTGCTTCAGTTAATGTTAGAATATGAGAAAAATAGCATATTTACTGTTTTGAATGTAAGACTTCTAAATGATATTGCAAAATTCCTATGCACTTTACACACGTTTTATTCGAGTATTGGACAAATATTTGCTATAAAAAAGTCTTTTTTAAGAACATATGGTTGGACTATTACCGGAGGTCGCACTGTTGTGTTGATGCTGTACACCCTATGATAATTTGATACTGCACAATTGTTACCAATTTACATAGTACAAATGTACAATGTAGTGTGTATTGAATGTATATGGATCAACAATCTTTGTAATTTTCAAATCTTTACGGCCAATAAACTCATTATGATTATCATCGAGGAGATTTCACAACCCAAAGTTTTGCATAGGTTGAGCGATGTTGTGAATGATGTGCGCTGTTCCAAGCAAAGTGCTTTTCTGGAGGGTTCCTGGATGGAGATGGCAACTTTTCAGGTCTCGTAGGGCAGTCTTGAGATTCTTAGCTCCGATGACCACTGGAACGACGTCGACTTTCATCTGCCACAGTCGCTGAAGTTCGATGGCAAGATCGCGGTACTTTTCCTTCATCTCCATTTCCTTGTCGATGATTCTGGAGTCGAAGGGGATTAAGACGTCGATCAGTGCAGCCGATTTCTCCTGTTTGTGGTTTACGACGATGTCCGGGCGGTTGGCGGGAAATTCTCTATCAGTTTCCATCCGCTTGCCCCAGTAGATTCGCACGGCTTCGTTTTCAACCACGGGCGCGGGTTCGTGCTCGTACCACCTCTCACTGACCGAAAAGTTATGGATCCGCAGGGTGGTCCAGTAGATGTGTCGAGCAACTTTATCGTGCTTAGGCTTGTATTCTTTTTATGCCAGCACTCCGCATTCGCTTATAACGCGGTTGATGGCTTCGTCCGAGCTCTTGCAAATTCTACAGGCAGTGGGCACGTTTCTCCTGTCGATCTTGTTGTGGATGTACCTGGTTCTGAGGGCTTGCTCTTTAGCTCCCAGGATTGTGCCTTCTGTTTCCCGTTTCAGCTCACCCCTCAGGGGCCAATTCTATGAGTCGGGGATTGTTTTGTCCTGAACAGCTTCGAGGTACTGGCTGGACATCTTCATGCTCTTCCATTTGTTAGTCCGATCGAGGCGTCGTCGCTGTTTGAACTGGTCAGCCGTTTCGGTCTCTTTCAGCAACTTCGCCTCGACTAGGCAGCGTGCCCACGGGTCGTCGCTCCCTCTGAAGTATTGAGAGAGAGCTCGCGTTTCCGCTTCGACGGACGCAGTCCTCGTTGCTGATAAGGCCACGGCTCCCCTCTCTCCTATTAAGGTAAAGTCTGTTTACGCAAGATCTTGGGTGCAGCGCTCGATAGATGTTCATGAGCTTTCGAGTCTTGATGTCCATGTCGGTGCAGTCTTTCTTGGTCAAGTTGATAATGCCGGCAGAGTAACGGACCACGGGGACGGCCCCAGTGTTGATGGCCTTGATTGTGTTGCCCCCATTCAAGTGTGATTTCAGGACGAGCCGGAGTCGGGTGAGGTACTCCTTCCGAATGGAATCTTTCATCAATCTGTTGAGAATGGGGTTGTACTCCATGACACCCAGGTATTTGTAACCTGACTCCTCGATATCCTTGATGGTACCTTCTTCGATGGTGATTCCCACCGATGCAGTAACTTATCCTCTTTCGATGTTGAGGACTCCGCACTTACTGATGCCGAACTGCATTTTGATGTCTTCAGAGTATTGATGGACTATGTTAAGAACAGTTCTACTTGATGCTTTGATTTCACGTACAGCTTCAGGTCGTCCATATATACCAGGTGGTTCAGGTTCATGGTTCGGCTGTAGTTGGATCCCTGGCCGCCCTTGTTCAGGGTCTCGGAGAGAGGGATCATGGTCAGGACAAATAGCAGTGGAGATAGGGAGTCGCTCTGGAAGATTCCACGCCTGATGGTCACCTCGCTGTGGTGTTTATTGGCGCTTGTGAGCTGTGTCTTCCAATTGGGCATGGTCGTCGCGATTAGGTTTCGGATACTGCCGGCAATGCCGTAGATTTCTAGGCATTTCAGGATCCAGGAGTGATGGACCATGTCGAAGGCTTTTTGTAATCAACCCAAGCCATGCTTAGGTTTTTCTTTTTGCTCCTGGCATCTTTCGTGAGGAGCTTGTCGACGAGCAAATGGTCCTTCGTTCCCTGGTGTTCCTGCGGCACCCTTTCTGTTCGTCGGGTAGGAGCTTCTTTGACTCTTGGTGTTGGTAGACTCGCTCGTAGATTATGCCCGTCAGCATCTTCCACATGAGCGGGAGGCACGTTATAGGGCAGTAGTTGGTAACCGCCGTGCCCTTTGCCTTGTCCTTCTGGATTAGGACCGTCTTCCCTGTGGTCATCGAGGCGGGCACGGTTCCGCCCTGCAGGCATTGGTTGAGCCGTGCAGCAATTCTGGAGTGCAACGAGGAGAAAATTTTTATCCAGTAGCCTTGCACCATATCTGGTCCGGGTACTTTCCAGTTCTTGGTCTTGCTCAACTGCTTTTTGAGATCATGGAAGATTATTATTATTATAGATAAGAAATAGGCTACACCTCGTTGCACAATTCTCCGCCTGCATTGCAACATTTTTCATTTTCTAAAACTTTGGACTTATTTTGCCGAACGTTGTTACAGCTATCGCTCCAGATAATCTATAAAATGTTGAAATATAATATTTTCTAGTGAAACAAGCTCCAGATGGAAAAATGATTGGAAAGCAAAGACCTAACAAGCGAATGCCTATTGAAACATTTTCGATAATATAATCAAAAGAACATCATTACTTTAACACCCTCTTATTTTCTATTTCACATTCCATTTAACAATGAACTGCAGGCGCATTACAAAATTAATTCTTGATGTGTTCGTTCCTGCTTTTATCTGACGATGTTAATAATTATATTTTATAAAATGCCCAGTCAAGATGAATAAAATGAGTTGCAGGTTTAAAATGGCAGCTGTGACTCCAGACCTGCTGACATTATAATATTATTATTATCATCATCATCATCAAATTATCCTGTTATTCTGGAATGTTCTGCAAAATTGTATTGTCATAAATAATGTATTGATAGAAGCCTAACATTGTCATCGCTGAATACAACAGGCAGCATTTTTATTATTGATTGGCAAGTTTACGACGTACTATTGTTTCAGTCAATTGCTAATTGTTTTGATGTTTTCTACTTTGTTACGCCCATAACTGACCACTTTCTATAATTCGAAGATAGTTTTGTTTAAAAGGAGGTTTTTGCACTATTTTACTTTATATATTACTAAGAAATCTGTGTCGCAGAATGAAGCATGTCTCTTAGTTATACACAATGTTTCAGATTTTAGAGATATTGACAAAATACTCTATTTGAAGCTCAGGTAGATTGTTTCAACCAAAATGAAGATTGTAGCGACAGATTGATGACTTTCAAACACTTCAACTTGAATTCACTGTCACGGATACTTTTGCTCCATGAACCTGGAACGTTTCGTACTTTGTGCTCGCGTGAGCATCGGCCTCGAAGTTACAGCGAGGGACCACCAGAGCGCAGCTGCTGCTGCTGCCAGTAGAGCGGCACTCACATTGTGTTAAAAAGAAAGGAAACTCACTTATTATTTGTCATCTGCATGTACTGCTCATTGTGTTAAACAGTGCAGCCCCCAGACGTGTGCATTTCATCATAATACGAGAATGGGAGAAAGTAAGTAGTTGGTATATAGGCAGAGCTTGCGATTTTTTCTTGTTTCCCGAACTCAAAAGACCCTTGGAAGGAAGAAGATATGATACAATTCGCGAGGTAAAGGCCAATGCGATGAAGGAGTTGAAAGACATACCAAAAGTAACCTAACAGGACTGTTAGGTTACTAAACACCACTAGGGTAAGTATGAACGGTGGGGAGGAGAGTACTTAGAAGGCGACCCAGAGCTGTAATTTAAAAAAAGTACAATTTGTACTATGAGGTCAGTAAACAGACCTCATTTACAATTTAGGGAGGCGTTTAAAATTTCAAATGTTCATTTGTGTAAAACCTTTAACCAGTCTTGGGCTATGGATTTGCCTTATATTCACTCTATAACATTGCAGATTTGTCCTTAAGTCACAGGTCCTCCATCAGTTAGGTGCACCTGCATGTCATTAAGGGTCAGTACTCTGGACATCAGTCACCAGCCTTATTGCATAAAATCCTCAAAAGTTTGTAAAATTGGCCTGTATTCCGTCGTATCTTACTTGTTTCGTAATCAATCTTGGGCCATTTCCTTCTTCAGCGTTTTCTGTCGTAATCATAAGAATTCCTGCCGCAAATCCTGATAATTACGACCCTCTTAATAAGAGTCATGTTTTTAGTGGTTGTCAGAAAGCTGCAATCGGTATCGGTATATTATTAGGAAAACATTGGAAGCCGATATCGTGATGCACATGTACGTAATGATAGGTCATTTAATCATTTGTGCGTCAAAACAAAATAATTGGACGGGTTCTTTACTAAAAGCAGTTCAATCTCAAATAATTGCTCGTCATGAGAAACAAGCCTGTACAAATCTTGTACAAAGTATAAAACGCTCGACTTGGCCTAGGGATAGTCCAGTGATTGACGGGAGGTCTAGCTAAGCAGAGGGCAGCTGTGAATGTATCAGGTTAAAAAAAGGGTCGTGCAGGTCTATGGTTGTGACAACCTGTCGTCGAAAATTAATGGATTGCTGAAGGACAAGCAAAAGGTGAACCAAGCTTGAGTTTCGCTGTTCGCGAGTCAAATGATGCGTGAAAAGCAGCTGGTAACCGATATTTTTGTAAGGAGTCTACAGTTTTACTTATTTTTCTTGGTTAGGATCAAGGGACAGCTAATGGAGGGGCCTCCTCAACAAGGGAAGCCACCAATTGAGGGTTCTCTACACCCCCGTGGGAAGTTCTCTGAGGAAATTCGCGGTGACGTCATCAGAGCAGTGACGAATAAGCATAGGTAGGAGGGGATGTTTTTACGACAGAAATTTTTGCATTGGACGATGCGGGTTGAGGGGGGTTGAACCCGACCTGTCGAGGGTTTAACCCGTTCGAACGGAGTCAGTAAGTTTTGAGGTTGGAGGGGCGACAGGCAGTCGCCCTCTAGCTTGTTCCGCTAGCCTCTATTTTCATACACCTAGTAGAGTGCGTTAGCGCTGTCATGGCCTCATTTGCCATGACCATGTGTCGACCTGTAATTGAACTGTAACTGAGTCATCTTCTGTGTCTACAACTGTCACTGTGATTCCAAAAGTACAAAAGATGAACAACCAACAATAAGTCGTCAATGAAGCCTTTTTACGTAAATTTAAGAAGCTATGTTTCGGAACAAAATAACCCTTCATTAGATCTTCCAAAAAGTCATCAACAGCAGCAATATAAACACGGCATTTCTTAAAATATATAAATCAGCTTTATTGGGTACTAACAAAGATATGGGACAGATAGACGAGGCACAGCGTATTACTAAAGCTAGATAAGAAACATCCAAGAGGCTAATAGAATTACATGCTGCACAGCATTGCAGCTCAGTGTTTAGCCCCTGTCTGGTAACAGCATGCCTACCTTGCCATCGGCTGCAAATGTTGGACGGTAGCTAGCACGGCCATTACGGATCACATTTCCGTACGAGTCAGTCGAATTTTCGGTTCTGATTTGGAGACTGAGAAAGTATTTCCACATCCTGACATAGAGGCAGTCAGTAAATTTTTTTTGCAATTATTATACAAATATCATGATGGCCACTGGGTGGAGCTTCTACGTTTCTTCCTCTACATATATCAATGCTAGTACGGAAATTTTCAGTGTGTTTGTGACTTAGGTAAGAGAAGCAGGTTACGTAAGCGCGTTTTACACAACAGACACGAGTAACTTTAATATGGGTTTAATGTACCCAGTACATGCATACTAGTTTATCAGTATTATATTCAATACAGTGTGTGCTATCAGTTTTTGCAATTCATTGGAATGGGGAGAGTCGAAAACCATGTCATCAGAGTGGAAGAGGGCATTGACTGCTTTACCATTAGCATGGCACCAACCACGACTGCGTTTGTTTGCGTTTGGGTCCTGTCAATGAAAATATTAAAGAGAACCGAAAGGAGAAAGCCTCCCTGTCTTAAGCCATTTGTAATACTAAACATGCTATACATTGCTGCTCTCCATTTTGCGAAGCACTTAATTCTCAGTTTTGAATCAATATTTCAGCGACTTAACGCTATATTGGAGTATTTTCGTCTCATGGGTACACTTAATAGCGGGAGTATACAACAAGTAATAGTGAACAGTATCAAATGCAGCCTTGGTATCTAGAAAAAAATTTGCATAGGAGATCCACGGTCAGAGAAATGATTTATAACCTGCTTGACTGTAAGTACAGCCATTTCCGTTCCATGTTGAGCCTTGAGTCCAAACTGGCTACATACAGTGCCTAGACATAAGTATTTGCACAACTCTATTCTTTATGTATTTTTAAAAATTTAGGGACTGCTTTAGGATAATTAATACAGGAAGTTTATATCACATATATATAATAGAATATTAAAACAGAACAGTCAAATGTGCACTTATAACAAGAAAATTTAACACAATTAAAAGTAATGAGGGACAAATGTATTTGACCAAAATAAATATGATCTTGAATCTTTGATATTTAATAGTATAGTTTGAATAAATTAGTTTGACAATTATTCTAGAACGTTCACGAAACGTCTCGAAACAAATGCAATGTAATCAAACCACAGCCGGCGCAATCATTACCTCTCTAGACCTCGTTGAAGTCGTGCACACTCTCACTACAGTGCCCAAAGTTAAAGAAATCACTGAAGCTCCTCGTAAACGCGTAATTCAACTTCGTAGTGAGGGATTAACTTATAGAGTAATAGCAGAACGTGTCAATGTTCCTTTTTCAACGGTTGGAGCAATAGTCCGCAAGCATCAAGTGACTGGGGAGGTCTCCAACCTGCCAAGAGCTGGAGCTCCGCGTAAGATCATGGGTCGTCCTCGGCACTACATGCTACGTAAGGTGACTAATGACACCATGACAACTCGTGCTGACATTCAGAGTGAATGGCGTCTCAGGGACTGCATGTCAGCAAGAAACTATTGTTAGGAAATTGAACCGTACTGGCATTCATTCTTACACTCCTCGCAAAAGTTCTCTTCTTGCAGCAAAACATGTCAAGAGCCGCTTAACATTTGCCAAAGACCACATGGACAAAGGAAATGAGTTTTGAGAAGGGGTTATATGGTTTGACGAAACTAAAATAGAACTTTTTGGCGTAAACGAAGCTCGGCATGTATTGAGGAAACGTGGTGCTGCCTATGACCCCAGGAACACCATCCCCACCGCGAAGCATGGAGGGGGCAGCATCATGGTGTGGGGTTGCTTTACTGCCCATGGCGTTGGGGATCTTCATATCATTGATTGCAAGATGAATGGTTTCATGTACAGGGAGATATTAGAGAAGAAGTTGCTTCCAATGCCAAAAAATTCTACGGACGGCGCAAGTGGACCTTCCAACAAGACAACGACCGACCCCAAGCATACTGCGAGTTTAACGAAAGAATGGTTTCAAATGAAAAAATTATATGTTCTTCCATGGCCTAGCCAATCACCGGACCTTAATTCAATAGAAAATTTGTGGCGTCTTTTTAAATCTGGTGTCCACAAACGGTGTTCCAAAAACCTTACTGAATTAAAGGTTATCTGCGTGGAAGAATGGAAAAAAATGCTATCAAGTGAATGTGAAAAGTTAATTTCCAGCTATAACAATCGTCTCTATGCTGTTATTGCCAATGAAGGTCACGCCACCAAGTACTAATGTCCTAATTTTTTTTTTGGTCAAATATTTTTGTCCCTCATTACTTTTGCTTGAGTTAAATTTTCTTGTTATAAATACACATTTGACTGTTCTGTTTAAATATTCTATTATATATATTTTATATGAACTTCCTGCATTCATTATCCTAAAGCAGTCCCTAAATTTTTTAAAATACATAAAAAATAGAGTTGTGCAAATACTTATATCTAGGCACTGTATATACATGCAGTCACCACGTACAGTGCATAGATATCCCAATTGGAAATTTATAGGTATTTATCGGTTGGCTATGGGAAAATAGTAAAACGTATCCGATAACATCCGATAAATGCCTATAACTTTCCGATTGGGTATTGATACTTCTCTCTCTAGTACTATGGTTCTGCCTGTTTCGAAAGAGACGTAACTACTGCTATGGCGGATAATTGCTCTTATCTGTTACACACTTTACTTTGCTGGTAATTAGTGCTGATATTATAACCTTCATCAGGTCATCCGGAAGGAAACCCAAGGTAAAGTACCTAGTAAGAAAAATTGCAAGAAGCGTTACCAGCTCAGGTGGGCTATATTTATAGGCTTCACCAGGGACATGATCTGTACATGACATTTTGTTTATGTTTCATATAATTTTTTTAAGCGCTTGATAAACCTCAACTTCAGGCATACTGTTCTGGTTATAAGGTGAAGCTAGATTATAAAGGATACCGTGAACTCAATAATTATGATTACTATCTGCACAACAGTCAGTGATACCGGAATAGTGTACTCTCCAAAATTCGGCTGCGTTACTTGTTCCAGTGACTCCATTCACCAACAGTTCAACAGCGCGTACTTTCTGTTTCAGACTGTTTTATTTCCTTCCAGAAATCCACGGATTCATTTTAAGTTAGCTCATTAGACAGTTTTTCTGCTCTAATCTCGTTTTCGCGTCAGCGGATTCGCTTGAGCGCAATATGAGACACAGATTGCGCAGTGTAAACTTTTTCTACCATTTTTTTTACCTCTGCGCGGCTTACGCTTTAATAAAGAACAGCCAAGATTCATCCTTCAAATTTGCTTCTATAGCGACCTCAATTTATATATTATAAATTAGCATTTCTTGCAAAGCCGTGTATTCTGAACATTTGATATCAGAAGTAGAGATTGTGGATTGGAAACGCAGCTTGTAGTTGCTTCGAGAACTTGTCTTCTGCCGCTTTGGAACAATAAAATGAAAAATATGTCATTCCTAAGACAAGATAAGGGAGCAACTCGCAGCCCAAAGCTCACTATAGGATGGAGTTGTGTAGCTCAAAATAAGACTTGAAGACTTTGTCTATCGAAGTCCCAACACCTGCAGATTCTACCGCCGATGCACACGAGAGTTAAAGGACACAAATAGACATACTTTGGTTAATGTTCGTGCTGGTCGTCTGTGTATTTGAATAAAGTTTTTCATAAATGTTTGTCAAAATGTAACACAAGTTATTCATAAAATTTGCAGGAATTAATAGAAATGATGAAAACCACAGATAATCAAACTTTGGTGATGATGTTTGTCAAAAGATAACCGAAAAATGTTACTGACGGATCTTCAAGAAAATTACTGAAACTGTCATTACTGTACGTCAAGAGACATGAATGATGATGTTTTTTTTTTGTGATGAAACATTGCCTTGCTTGGCAGGTAGATGCGCTCTCAGAGTGCTCGAGTTACAAGAGCGACGGCCAAAAGTGTTGTGAATTTGTGCCTTAGTAAAGACGGGAGTTGTCGGTACACCGCGTATGCTTAGAATAGGTTATTTTATAGTATTGTGTTCATATTATGCAACTTGCCAATGAATTTACCATAAAAGATTTCAGCTCCAA
Organism: Parhyale hawaiensis; assembly: GCA_001587735.2. Classification (NCBI taxonomy): domain Eukaryota; kingdom Metazoa; phylum Arthropoda; class Malacostraca; order Amphipoda; family Hyalidae; genus Parhyale; species Parhyale hawaiensis. The sequence goes on along the minus strand of LQNS02277221.1, from coordinate 4,261,192 downwards.
GCAACTCCGAACTTGTCTTGAATTTTGTCGAAGCACATTCTGAAAATTACAAACAATCTGAACATACCGCACATTACAACCAACTCAACATTGTTACAGGTATTCCCCAGTAAAACTTTAATAAAACTTTCACTGGAGTCCTCGTTGAATCCCACGGCCGGCCTGGACGTAGCATAACCTCACCCGACAAGAGTATGACAGATACAGAGCCAAGGTTCTCTAAACGTAACCTTGACAGAACCGTGAACAGAAATTGCGGACACACACAGAAGTTCTCTAAACGTAACCTTGACAGAACCGTGAACAGAAATTGCGGACACACACAGAAATGTTGCCTAGAGATCCTCGCTTCACTTTGCAGAAGCGGTCTGTAAAATCCGTAAAGGAACGGTGGCTAGTAACCCAACCCACTATAATAATAGATTAGATTAGATTAGATAGGCGGCAGTAGACGAACCAATAGGCCCATTCCCAAAGAGACACCAGAACATACGCCCCGGCACTCTATGAGCTATTGTGCCCTAATAATAAAGGAACGATGCGCATTTATTAGGTAATCGGAAAAGAATACTCCTAGTTTAAACTAGAGTACCTGCGCTATCATATATGCCAGCGAGGAATTACTGAAGAGCCATTTTCATTCAACATACTTTTGTTAACAATATGATTCTAAAAGATACGCTACAACAGCCGACTTAAATTATCATAAAACATAAGTGCTCTCTTTTTCAGTTCATCTAAGCAGCACAATCGTCCCCCACCATAGGTAACATGCATAAAAATCTTATATTATTGATCAGCAAACCATTATTGCACTTAATTTAATTCCTCGCGGCGTAGCCTAGAAGATGCTGAAGGATTAACGAAAACTGTTCCGGTAGTGAAAGACAGCAAGCTAGAAGATATAATATTGTGTCTACTGCCCCCGTGAAACATCATCGCTCTGCTTGGGCGTTCGTTGATCATCTACTGAATTTATATGTCAAAATGAGAGCAAACATATCTTTTGATGTATGGAGAAAGTTATCAAAATGAGACTTCATGGCTGTGCCAAGACAAGCAGCAAATATCAATATCGTTTCGATTTCGAGAAGTGTTTCAAGCAAGACGTGCATTCAGATAAAGGGATAACGATCCTACTGTCGCCATCTTCTGCAACCTGGTCATCGATCTCTATAACAATGCAGCTTAATTAAAAAAATCTACAGCCTGGCCTATTTTTTGCTTATTTTATTGAGAAGCGGACGCAATATATATATATATATATATATGATCTTGAAGCGCTTTATTATATAAGGATATTATTCTAGCTCCCTTCAATACTCCGACAGCTAACTTCCGAAATAATTTTTCCTCAGAAGTCTTATATTAATTTATACCTTCACCGCAATGATCCTTTTATTGCAATACATTTCTTACTTTCCTTGTTAGCATCAAAAGATTATTAAAACTTAACTTCTCTCTTGTGTTGGCTATCCCTGGGAAAAATTGTACGCATATTCAAGCGGCACGAAAAAGATCTGAGAGTAATGCAGTTGAATGGTTCTCATTCCAATTGCCTATCTTTGTACTCTGTCAAATCTTTTACTGCCGGCGTTGCCATCTATTGCTCTAAGACGTGAAGTCAGATAAAGCTGGAACCTCTCAGCCGTCTGATTGATCCCATATCCTCCCAGATTCAATTCCTTTATAGTCGAATTTCTGTTCAGATGAGCGTCTGTCGCAGGGGTGGCTCGTCCCCCTGAACGGAGTGCGTTGAATGTCACGATATGGAATATTATATCTCTTACAAACAATTGTTGAGTTTTAACTTCAAATTAAAATGAATAAATTTCAAATTCAAATAAGCTAAGTTCAAACTAATCAAACTAAAATCATAGAAGTTCAAGTTAAAATGAGTAAAGTCCAAATTAAGATGAATAAATTTTGAATTGAAACAATGAAGTTCAAATTAAAACAAGAGATGCACTATGAGTGCGCATACCTCCGCCAAGCAAAAAAAAAAAAAAAAATTAAAATTGATCATGGAGCGAATATTTCGTTTTTATTATCACCAAAATTCGGTCATTTGTGCCTCTTGACATTAATAGCAGTTCTTGTTATTTTATTGAAGATCCGTCAGTAAATTTTCGAGTTATATTCCGATTAACACTAAGACAAACATATAGTAAAACGCACCAACGGATGAATTAGTTATTGCGAAAATTTGGCATTTGGTGCCTTTTGACATGTCTAACATTTAATAAAAATTAAATGACGATCTGTCAACAAATTTTTGAGTTGTGTTCTGATAAACGTACAATCCATTGAATATGGTCCGACAGGTTGTAACGAAAGTTTGATCAATTGCTCTTTGTAACAACCCCAACCAATCCTCCAAATACAGTATCATGAAAAACTATTCATAACAATTTGAGTTATGTTAAAAAAAAGAAAAAAAAAACAAGCAAACGGTTGGGCGGATTTACATGAAAAGTTAATCATCTGTTCCTGCTAACTTACTTAGCATTCTCTGTAAATTTCATAAAGATCCGTCCATAGCATTTCGAGTTATCTTGTTGACAGGCAGGCAAGCTCCGACTAGAACATTGGTTCTTTATTTACCTCTTTACTCCCACGCCCCCCTCAGGGATATATCTTTTCATTCGAGTCCCCTTGCTATTTTTAAATAAATAGGATGCCAAGACACAACCAAACGTAGGAAATAAGTTCTAACTCGAGCACTGTGAGAGCGCGTACCTTCGCCAAGCAAGGCAAAAGTAACGAAAATTTCAAATTGGCTCTGAAATTAACTTTATTCTCGCATTCCCCGCCATATGAGACGAGGGAGGTATGACGTGTGTAGTGCCACCCCCGCGCCAAACACAAATCCCCTGTACACAGTCAGTCTTTGATCTACCAGAACTCGAGCTGAGTACCGTAAACATACGTTACGCTGGTCCACGAGCCTCTACTTTGCTACTTCTTCACGTATTTGGCACCATACCTAAAACTACCATGGCATCACAATGGGTCGGAAGAAGCTGAAGAAAAAGACTCAGGCCCTCACTTCTTTTGAGCAGGAAGTGCCGGTTAACTGCGTAGCTGTCGAACAGAATGTCAGCCGAGTTTCCCTCTTCAAGCTTAAAAAATTATCTGTGCATTACCTGCCGGAACTATATCATCAGGTAAAGTGAGATGCGGGCACAAGAGAGAGACAAGATCAAGCTTCACCTCTCTCTCCAACACTTGTCAGTCCTTGCTGTTATCTATCTCTTGCAGCCACATACCACTTAGCGTAGCGGTATGGTCATGGCAGGGAGTGCGGCAGCTGATTTTGCAAGTTTGAAGAGGGACACTCGGCTGACATTCAGTTCGACAGCTATGAGGTTCATCGGCACTCCCTGGTCGATTAGGGTGAGGGCCGAGTCTTTTCTTGAACGGTAAGCTTCTTCCGACCCATTGTGATGACGTGGTGATTTTTTTGTACGGTGCCAAAAATTGACAGGGTAGGAAAGTAGAGGCCCGTGGCCAGTGCAACGTACGTGTATTGTGCTCGAGCTCAGATGGATCACAGACGGACTGTGTAGCGGGGATTTGTGTGTGGCGCGGGGGTGGAACAACACGCGTCATACCGCACTCCTCTCTCCTCTAATATAGCAGAAAACGCGTAAGCAAAATTATCGGAGAATTATGCAATAACTTGGTATTTGCGGCCCAGGGGTAAACTTTGTTTTTGTGGCCACTGTATTAACAGTTTTTGCATTCTTTCTTCAAGATACGTTCATAAATTTTTGAGTTGTGCTGCTAACAAACTTTGTGACAGTCACCAGTCAAACACACAAACGGGCCAAACAAAACTTAATCAGTCATTTGACGTAACTAACTACTCCTGTAAATTTCATAAAGATCCATTTGGAAATTTTTGAATTATTGTGTAGGAAAAACATAGCGGAAGAGGCTCGCCCCCCCCCCTTCCTGGAATCCGCCCCCCCCCCTTGGAGGAGGGGGGGGGGGCCGCCCCTCAGGTCAAGAACCACTGGACTATAATATATCTTCTATGGTGGCCGTAATGATGCAAATTCAAATATTCCCCGTAGCTGTGACCAGCGGTACAGTATCTAGTGGTGCACCGGTTTTTCTAGAGGTAACCAGTGCTAACTACTGGTAACTAATCTTAACTTGTTGCAACTACTCGTAACCAGTGGATACTACACAATATATGTTATAAGTGATTACTCTGGATAAGCAATTGTTACTACAGTAGTTTATAACAAGGGGCAACTAACCATAGCTGTTGATATAAATTGTGACAATTAGTCGTAACTGGTGGTAGCTAGTTGTTAACAGTGGTAACTAGACGTAACTAGTGTCTTTTAGTTGTTGCTAGTCGTAACGAGCAGTAGTTAGTTGTAATCAGTGGTAGATAGTTTCAACCAGTAGGACAGTAAATAGTTGTAACTAGTGGTAGCTAGTTGAAACTAGTATTAACTAATTTTACTCAACGGTAGCTAGTTGTAATTAGTTGTTTCTCATGGTAACTAGGGATAATTACTAGTTATCAGTGGTAGGTAACTGTGACTAGTGGTAACTAGTTGAATATGAGAACTAGTTGTGACTAGTGGACTATATTTGTGCCAAGTGGTAACCTGTTGTAGTTGCTGGTAAGTAGTAGTTAACAGTTGTAACTATAGCTACATAGTTATAAGTCATGGTATCTAGAAGCAAATACCGTAATTGTAACTGGTGGCAGCTAACAACTAATTATAACGAGTTGTAGCTAATTATAAATAGTGATAAGTAGTAATTACCATTAGTAACTTATAATAACAAGCAGTAACTAGTTACACTAGTCCTAACGGTAGCTGTGTTTAACTATCTTACCGTGGCGTTGTTCCAAGAGGTAATTAAGCACGACTACTGCGTCCGAGTTTGCTGGGTGGAACTAGACTCCACGCCAAACACTAGATAGAAACACACTGGGCATTTTTTCTTCCACGTCTTGGCTTAAATTGTTGATTGTTTGGGACTCATCAAACTCACACTTGTCTAGTCATGGCTAGTTACCGCCTGCAGATACCACGAGGTGAGCTGATTTGTAGTAGGGTAATGTCTCAATTACCGAATGCCTTTCTATTACCGAACGCAATAAGATTCCTACCTATATTCGGTAATAGATGGGCATTCGGTAATTGAGACATTACCCTAGTTACCGCTAGTCTGTGCAGTTATGAAGAGATAATACTGGTTACAACCAGTTACAACCAGTTACAACCAGTTACCAGTTACTTCTAATCATGACTCCAGCTGTCGGAGCTAGCTACAACTAGCAAACACTGGATACCTCTGCATGTAGTTGCTATCTAAAACATGTTAACGCTATTTAAAACTTGTTACCACTAGTATCTTTGATACTAACCAGTTCCATATCATAAGTAGCGGACCTAAGAGTTTTGAAGTTCCCACCTTGACAACGACATTCGCTGAGAATGTCGAAAGCTTGGTAAAAATAAAATTCGTAATCCAGAAGAAGTATTATTTTATGTTAATTAAACTAATTAAGACTAATAACAATCATAGCAACTACTAGTTACAGCTAATTAGAGCTACTAGTTACAACTAATTACTACTGGTAATCCCTAGGTCTCACTAGTTAGCACTGTTTATCACCTTTTAAAAAGAGGTAATATAGGCTACAGATAATTACCGTTAAATAATACTAATAAACTCTGATTACAGTTAGTTGCCTCCAGCTACCATGGGTTACCTCTAGTTACCATAAATTACCACTTGCAACAACTAGTTATCACCAGATACTACCAACTACCATTAGTTACACAGTTACACCTAATAACGATAGTTTGCCTCTTTTATTAGTAATGATTAGTTACCACTCATTACAACTGCTGTAGTTGCCATTATTTAGCGCGAGTGACCGCTAGTTTCACATACTAGCGAAATTACCACTGGCTACAAAACTAGCTGCCGCTGGATACACGATCAGCTACTTTAATTACCAATGATCACCTCTAGTTACGAATAATTACGATTGTGCATCACGAGTAACTCTACTTCCCTGACCTCTGGATGCCGCCGGCCACAACTGCAGCGAATATGTTAAGTTTCAGTTGAATTATTTTGATTTGAATTCGACCTTTTTTTCTATTTGAAGTTGATTTGTTTCCCATTAAAATTGGTTTATTTCAATCTGAAACTTTCATTAGTTTTATGTAAAACTTATTTATTTCCATAAGAACTAGACTGATGTTATTTTGAAGTTGACATACTTTCAGCTGAACTGAATGTATTTTAATCTGAAATTGATTGGTTTTAAATTACGGATTACGAAGGTGTGATGCTAACTACAGACAATTCTATACTGCATTTACGATTCTGTAATATCACGTCCCATCCTCTAATCCGCAAGGACGATTACATAAATCTTGGAATCGTAATGTGCATATCTTCCATATTAGAAGTGACGCTCGTCCACAGATCCTTCCTTCCACGTGACCATGTTTCTTGAGTGCCACCGACAAGCAGCCACGACCTGGCCTGCAGCTCTGAGCAGCGGCCGCCGCTACACTTGTGTGGAGTTGGAGCGTGAGTGACCAAACGCTCCACCGCTGCCAGTACGAGACTGCGTGCAGTAAAGATCGAATCACAGGTGTGAGAGGTTGTGCGTGGACGCGCCGTGTTGCTGGAAGTGCCTATCGTTTTACTGAGTGCAACGTTAATTTATTATTACGTCCATATCACTGTTGGTTGTCCATGGACTCGTTATGTTTCTGGTGATCGTAAGTGGTGGTGAGGCGATAAGAATACCTATGCTGGGCAGGTGCATTTCTTCTACAGGTAAAGTCGTCTACTTAAGACTTTGGGGGGCCTATACGTGAGGGTAGAGTGGCTCCGTTAACAAAAGACACTACATATATAAACTACTGGTGCTTATCGCTGTACCTCATGGTGGGGGGGGGAGGCTTCTTGTCGCCGTAGTAGAGGGGTATCTTGTGAATGAGGAGGTATAATAACATTGTTTGGCAATTGTCGTTTTTATGAATTTTACATGAATTTTTTATTATTATTAACTTTATACGTATTCTGTTGGAAAATTTCAGGGATGTTAGTTAATTTCAATAGGTTTAGCTGCTCCTGAACTTGAATCATGAGCGCCGGTGTCGCAACTTTTGATTGACATGTTGGAGTTTAATCCGAATCGAGTAGGGTTACCCTGAAGCGGCCTCAAGATCAAGTCTGCGGACCAGGATCACAGATTGCTTGTGCAGCCTTCATGGGGTAATCACTTTGGGATTGACGACCAAAACTCGATCCACAGTTGCTAAACCTACGCTCATGTCCAAAGCTCCCGACTAGCGGAAGCTAATGAAATTGGAATTAGCTTACTTCGAATAGAGGTTTGCTTACCTACCAATCGGTCACACCTTCATTGTCATCGTTTAGTTACCGCACTTATAGATCTACGCTGCACGAGTACGGAAAGTGTTGGGTATGGCGATGGTGAGTTTTAATGAAAGTGTTGATTTTACGTACTGTCTGTTGACCATTTCCGCTTCGTCGTAAGAGTTCTCAGAAATTCATTGTCGTATTCTATCACCGTAAACCGTGGCTACTCGGTCTGCCCGGGGTATCTTCGTCTAACTCCAGGTTTTCTGAAATCGTATAACACTAAGTGCGTCTGGAAGTTATATGAATTTCTTCTTATCTTGCCTTTCTTTTTGATACTTGACGTAGGGAATAAAATTTGCATGGTATATCCGTAGACTTTCGTTAAGTTATGTAAGTTTATATGGTTTAGCTTAGGTTAGCTATGGTAGTAAGTATTGCCTAGCATGGGTATGGGCTAGTCTAGGCGGGGCTAGATTTGGTTCTGTTTATTTTATTATGTTAAGAAAAGCTTCACTTTGTGTAAAGAAAATATACATATATGTATTTAAACTATGCATTTCCGTGATTTGCGATGATTTAATGCTTTTTCAGCAAATCACTGCCTCCCAGAATCACTCCCTAGGCATAATGCCCAAAAGAATTTGGTGTTTTATCGATATTTACTAATTAAATTAGTAGTAAGTTAATAACACGCCTGTCGCCCATCCTATGTTATGGGGAGTAGCGCCCCCAGGGGGTTTGTGTAGGTTACCTTAGCCATTAGCTAGGCCTTCGGGACGGCTGTCTTTCGTGCCCACTTTGCTTCCTTCCCATCNCGTGCATGGGTTCCACGTATCTATCGTCACACTATGTGTCCCTTGCTTCTTCCTCTGTTAGATCGCCGTTGCTGTGGAGACGGAGACTTAAACTACTCAATATAATAATAATAATAATAATATTAATAATAATAATAATAATAATAATAACACACCTGTTATCTCGGAAATTTGTCCGGTTTGCACCGTTTTAGAAATCAACTGGGCAAACTTAGAGAGTAATTCGAGTTCATGCTTTATCGTATCTATTTTTCCCTACAAGATTGCAGCATTAGGGTAATGTCTCAATTATCGAATGCCTTTCTATTACCGAACACAATAAGATTCCTACCTATATTCGGTAATAGATGGGCATTCGGTAATTGAGACATTACCCTATCTGTAGCCTTACTTTTCCTTGCACGTTCTAACACCGCTGAAACGTGCATTACTATTTCACCATTCAAGCAGTAAACAGGCTATGTGTAAAGTTTATTTCCACAGTACCTTTGAGCGTTGACTCGTCGCGCGGTTTTGAATTTTCTGGACGCAGCTCATGTGCGCACCACATTAACTAGGCCTAATGTTGATTTAATGGAAGGCTGGTGACGACGGGCTGTGTTCCTACTGCACAACAGTTGCAGTAGCAAGATTGTGTAACCAGTGATTTCATTAATTTTATGAAATCTCAGGGATTTCGTGCAGGTTAATTGGAAGTGGTGTATTAGATAAGATGCGTTAGGTTAGATGAGTTGTATTAGGTTAATCATGTTACAATAAGTCAGACGTAAGATTCGACTATGCGATAGCCGAGTTAAGCAAAGAAAGGTTTGTTCATTACAGTAAAAAGTAGTTACATGGAGTTCCCAAGCTCAAGGATTTATATAATTACCAGTTTCATAATCTTTCTGTCACATACGAGTATCTTCCTTGGATTTAACCCTAAACTTTGAAGCGTCAACTTTTATTTAGGTTTCAAATAACGCTTTCTACAAGACATCTGATATTGGTCTGTCGGTTTAGGGTTAACTGACTGGAATGCCTTTTTATTTTGTAGCTTTTTAGCTCGCAACTCGTGCAATAACCTCTGCTATTAGCACCGTTTTGGTGTCTTCAAGTACTTAATTCGACCGAGATACCCAATCCGAGTGGATTTAACTTATCCGGTATTTCATTCCTGTCGTCCAGTTCCCCACGTTAGGTCGAGCATCGGGTGTTAATCACAAGCCGAGGGCGTTAAAACTAATTGAATAAGCTTTTCTCAGTCGAAGTGGGGGTTTCAAGCAGTCCTTAAACATTGGAAGGAGCCCGAATGATGCTACTTGCAGAAGTTACCTCTGGATACAAGTGAACAAAAAATATAGGTCCAGGACGCAAATAATGCAAAGCTTGTTTTCACTATGACAGCCCGCAACCGAACTTCAGTTTCGTAAGAGAATATTTAAATTCGGGTAGGAAGAATTACATTTTCTATTTTATTTATGATAGAAAATAAAAAACTGGGAATGCTGACACCCTAAGCAGTTTTAGCGTGGACTGTCGGACCCATATCCCGGCACTATACTGATTGCTTTGGGTGGTATGCGCTCTCGGGACCCGAACAAGCAGGAAGCAACGGGCGTAACCGGAGGACTCACCAGAAACTAGCATAAAAAGTGACGTCCTAAATGACGTCACATCGACGAAGCTATGGCTGAGCAGCCTATAAGTATTTTCACAACTTTCTCCAGAAAAATCGTCGTAACTAGCGAATTTTATTCACAAACATATATGAATAAACGAAGAGAATATATACTAATTGAGCAATATGCAATTATCTGTAGAAAATTTCAGTGGAGGCTACTAGAAACTTTCATTCCACTAGCGGCGAAAAAACGGCCGGCATTGCGACCTGATTTAGCTTCTTCTTTGCACTGAAACCTTATTTACACATCATATTCAGCTTACAATGCCCTTCATAAATCATATTAACATATCACTGTATTTTCGCGATTTCATTCAATCTCCCGCTCCTGACTGGCCAGCTACTTGCGCTGTACCCACTCACAAAACACGGCAAATGGCTATCGTCAAGTACATTTCTTATCGGAGATCACATTTTTATTTGGAGATCAAATAATCAAAGGGCAGTATTATGCATTTAAAAGGGGCTACAGGTAACGAAAAGTCATCTGCAGACCTCAAGCATCTACTTCTGATGCTACTGTAGTCTTGAAGGACCTCTGTTGCAAAAAGATGGATCACGTCATTATCCATGTCGGAACGAATGATCTGCGAACTTATTCTGAAACCCAGATGCAGCTCGTTAAAGACCTCATTACCGCTGCCAAACAGAAATCTGACCATGTCACTCTGACAAGTATTCTGCCCCGTCTCAGGGCTGGTAACCGCATATACTCTAGGATCCGCTACATCAACAGAGAAATTGAAAGAAAGGCAGAGGACAATGGGCTCAAATTTGTTGACCTATTTCCTTCGCTTGATGCCGATTGGAGACTATTTTTACCGATGGGGTTAACTTGAATGGTGCTGGACACCCAGTCCTCGGAGAAATGCTGCTCGTTGTGGCGGCTTCCGAGACCGCTGCTTTGGATAAAGGCTTGCGCACAAGACCTAAGACCATTATTAAGCAGCCTCGCTACCCAGTCCCTTTTTCACGCTCTCCCAGCTGATTTGCCCGCAATGGGGCAAACGGCTATCCATGTCCCTGTGGCCGTCCCCTGTAATCCTCAGATATCATTCCCTAGTGGGGTAGAGGTTGGGGATCCTAAGAAAAACGAGGGCACAATCATCACCAATTCGCTTGACACGTATGAGGAGGAACTTACTCCAGCTCAAGATGCATCCGTGCAGATGTCACGTCTGGGTCCTTCACCTCTCCTACCATCCATAGTCTCTGTCTTCGTATCGATGAACCGTAATATGTCTGAAGGTACTGATGTTCCACAACCTACCAACGCCCGCCAGACAGACCTTGATTCATCCAATACTGAATGCGGAGTCCAGTAAGTGTCTCTAAGGAAAAGTCACAGTATCTGACACCTGTAGCGAAAAAGCGTGGCCAATTCCCAAGAACCTCAAGCATACCATCGCATGAAGGGAATCGCAGTACACAAAAGTCAGGTGCTACAAACATTACTCCAAAGACGAATTCTTGTCAGCCACCACAAATCGGAATAACGAGAAGCAAGGCTATCTCGGCGGTAAACGACCTATTGTCCGCCAAATAGCTGCGGACGTAAAGCAATCTGACAACTGTCGAGCCGAAATACAAAAATCTTCCCTTGCTCACCGACAGACAGGCACTCTCGCCGCCACTGACAATGCTTTTGCTGATCTCACGTCTCTAATCTTTTCCCAGCAATCAGACGCTCCAAGCGTATCAGTGACTCGGAGAAGCAATGCAAACACTAGTGTCAAATCCTTATTTGGCAACGTTCAGAGCATAACAAACAAGGAGAATGAACTACAAGCTATGGCAGCCACTCTTGCGTACGTCATCGCTCTCAATGAAACATGGATCAAGTTATTAACCATTCAAGCAAGAATATTGAAGCAGAAGTTGCTTTGAAAGGCTACAAACTTTTCAACCTTGACCGACCTACAGCAACTGGCAGAGGAGGGGGTTCAATCATATATATCAAGGAACATCTTAATCCCCAAATGTAAAGGTTTTGCAGCAACTAAAGAATATGAATTTATCACTACCCATGCTCCTCTCGGCATTCGACAGTCGTTAAATATTATGCTCGCCTATAGGAGCCCTCGCAGTTCCGCCGAAACTGATGCAGCACTTTACAACAAGATCGAATATGCGCTGAATACTCTGAATGAACCAATTCTAATGGGAGACTTCAACCTCCTCCAAATTGATTGAATACTTTGTGCAGCCCAGCCTCAGGCAGCAAACTGCTCGAACTCCTCAGCCACCACCACTTGACCCAGCACGTTAATGAACCTACGAGATACGGTAATATTCTAGATCTGGTATTCTCCACTCCTGATTGTGAAATTGTTGACCTAGCCATCCTGCTTGGAGACCACAACAAGATTGAATTTACGCTCAAAACTGACAATGAATTCACCACTAATGCGCGTCATCTCAAGCTGCCAGACTATCGACGAGCGAATTATCAGGGAATGGCTACTGAAATAGAGACAACTAACATCGAAACCCCGATGAGAGACGCCAGTGTAGAACAATGCTCACATATTTTTGAAGACGAGCATAATGAGAGCAGCTGAAACACACATACCAAACAAACGAGTTTGTATCAGTAATGTTCCCCTCTGGATGAATCGGGCAGTCAAGCGCTGCATTTCTAGGCGACAAGTGGGTTACAAAGCCTGGAAGCGTAATCCAGCAGAGGAGAACAGATCCATTCACATAAGGGCTTGTCGGGATGTAAAGGAAATAGTCAGGGCCACAAAAAGGGAAAAGGAAGTTTCCGTAGCCGCTATGGCGAAACGCAACCCAAAGGCATTCTATAAATATGTAAATGAAAGACGGCTCAAAAAAGAAACCATAGTTCCCCTCAAACGACCTGACGGTGAAATCACCTATAGCCTAAGAGATAAAGCCACAATCCTGAACGACTATTTCACCTTTGTATTTACTGTTGACAACGTTACAAAATTGCTGAACCAGCACCAATGCAAGTTGCTCCAATTAACAACTGTGTTTTCACGGCGATCGAGATCCTTCAAGAACTCACCCACCTAAATGTGTACAAATCCACTGGCCCAGATAATCTTACTCCCCGTGTACTACGGGAAGTGGCTCCAGTCATCGTGAAGCCACTGCTCGACATATTTAATGGATCACTAAGAATGGGAGCAGTTCCGCAGGATTGGAAGCTAGCTAATGTAATACTGATACATAGGAAGTCGGATGAGGAAAGCCCCAGCAACTATCGACCAGTGTCTTACTTAGTCGTTAGCAAAATCATCGAACGCCTCTTGAAAACCGCATCACTGATCACCTGAGAATGCATCAGCTCATATCCGACACTCAACACGGCTTCCGAAATGGAAAAAGTTGCTTTACAAACCCACTGGACTTTATCTCAAAAGTTAGTGATATTAAAGATGAAGAAAAGGGTGAAGACCTTTGTATCTCAACTTCCAAAAGGCTTTTGATAAAGTCCCCCATCACCGGCTTATGAAAAAATTGGAAGCCCATGGCATCCAGGGTGACTATTTACGATGGATCAAGGCATGGCTTACGGTGGGCAGCAGCGAGTGAAGCTTGAAGGAGAGTCGAGCGACTGGACACTGGTATAATCAGGGGTTCCACAAGGTAGCGTGCTTGGCTAATTTCTGTTCTCAATTTACATCAATGATCGCGCTCTTAATATCCGTAGTAAAATCAGTAAATTTGCGGATGATACTAAACTATGTCACTCTGCCACAAAAAGAGTCGAGCTCCAACAAGACCTTGACCACCTCATAGAATGGAGCACAACGTGGCAGATGAACCTTAATGTCGACAAATGCTCAGTAATGCACGTAGGACTTGTGAACCTTTCCACCCCATTGAAAATGAATAGGACGGAATTGGCTATTGTCACACAACAACGTGACTTGGGAATCACTGTTACAAACAAGCTATAACACAGTCAGCAAGTTGACATGAGTGTGAAAATGGCAAGCAGAGTGCTGGGATTCATCACCTAAAACTTCGAATACAAGTCCAAGGACATTATCGTTCCCTTGTACAAGGTATTAGTGAGACCACACTTAGAATTTACTGTTCAATTGTGGTCGCTATATCTCTGTTAAGATATCGGGGCTCCCGAAGAATTTCTTAATGTTGGCAGCGGGTGGTGGTGGTTTCTAATTGGGTAACATACCTATGGGCTACCAAGTTAAATCCTACATTTGTGGATAGAGGTCTTCCCACATCAGACCTACTTGTGTTCATATGGGTGTTTCCCATACGGATTACATGTGGTGTTTCCCACCTGGGTAACCAATGGGCTGCCCAGCTATGTCCCATTTTGTCTAGTACGTGTATTGGATCATATATTAAGACACAACTTGCCATTAAAATGTCAAAATACACGTTGTCGTCAAGTTACAACGTGGTTTATAGCATGTACTATAAAGTTAATTACCAAGCTTTAGCTGTAATCTTACCTGCCACGTAAATAGGTCTTAGTGGCTGAGTGGGCTAAGGCCCATTCTATACTAGCTTTTTCAAAGCCGTAGTTTTAACGCCCAGTTATCGCCTCTTGAATGAATCAATGTTAAATGAATGGAAAGTAAATGTTCAGTCAATACTAGCGTTTCTACCGCTTTGGCTGCCGGCAGTGCTCGGGCATCAGGCGGTGGCAACGTGTCTGGAGGTGTTGCCACCGTGTCGTTTCTAACGAGGGTCATACTATACTGGGCAGATTCAAAGCAGTTCTGCCGCAGCGTTCATAGTGGAAGCGTCAGTAGTAAAAACACAGCGTTTTAAATGCTAGTATAGAAGGGGCCTATGGCGTCAATGTGAGGCCGTTTCTCTACCAGCGTTTAAGGCCCCTTCTATACTAGCGTTTAAGGCCACTTCTATACTAGCGTTTAAAAAACTGCGATTTTACTGCTGACGCCTCCACTACGAATGCTGCGGCAAAACTGCTTTGAAACTGCCCAGTAGAGCATGACACGCGTTGGAAACGCAGCGGCGACAACGCCTTCAGACGCGTTAGCACCGCCGACAGTCAAAGCTATAGAAACACCAGTATAGACTGAACATTTTCTTTCCATTCATTTTACATTGATTCATTTAAGATGTGTTGACTGGGCGTTGAAGCTTCCGCGTTGAAAACGCTAGGTAGTATAGAAGTAGCCTTAAGTAAGTGGTATTTGTAGGTTACAGGTTCGATTCTAGGCTAGGCATAGGATTTATTCAGCAACTCATGAGAAACTTCTGGAATATGCATGGGCAAAGTTTAGGTTATCCACGAGACACCCATCCAAAAACGTTTTGAAAAAACTAGTGGGCCCCTTATGGGCTTCCTACGTGGGCTCCACTGGGCTGTAAATGGGTAAATGGCGTGAAACTAGTGGCTTCTACCCTTCAGGGGCCTGTATGGGATCCACCAAATGATTCCCATTTGGGGTGTACGTGGGCAATTGCTGGGTTTCCCATGTGGAATCCACTAAAAAAAACGTACCCGGGCCCCATGTGGGCTACAGCAATTGGGGCCCCATCTGGGATGTGAGCGAGCAGGTACTGGGTTTCTCTATGGGATCAACGCAAAAAGCTGTTGAAAAAACGTACTTGGGCCCCATATGGGCGTCTCTACATGGTCGCCAATGAGGATTCCCACCTGGGCCCAAAGTGACTCCCAGCTCCACTGTTGCTCGGGGAGCAACTTAAGGCCGGTACGCACTGGCAACAAACTCGCCAATCTGTGTGCGCTCATCACTGTTCATGCGTTCAAGTAAGCTTTCTTGCCGCGCAATAGCCACCAGAAGCACTACAAAGCCTAAGCTAACCTAACTTAACCTTACCTAACGTTACCTTACCTAATGTAACCTAACCTTACCTTACCTAACTTAACTCAACCTAACCTTACCTAGCCTAACGTTACCTAGCCTAACGTTACCTAACCAAACCTTACCTAACTTAGCCTGACCTAACCTAATCTGCGATACAGCGAGCAGGCACAGCACACGAACTTGAACGCCGCCCGCACGTACACCGACGACCGTACACAAACGTACATAGCTAATCCGATTTTGTTGCTAGTGCGGCCGGTGCGCACGTTCGTCTTTTCAACGCTTTCACTCATACCCTCGTCCGGATGTTTTGTGGCGTCGTTGTCAACACAACTTTGTGTAGGTCACAAAGAGACATTAATATGTTAGTTGTCAAATCAGTTACCTTGGTAAGAGTCACTAGGCAAGCTACGGATATCTTTTCAAATTTGGAGTGTAATATAACTCAGAATACGGTGCGCTTTTGTTGTGTGTTGCTGTTCGTTACCTTCGTTAGGGTCCGCTAATGCCAGCTCGGGGAGGAGGCTCCAGAGGGGCCCGGGGAGAAGGAGAGGGGGGGGGGGAAGAAAGTCGAAGACAGGAAGAGAATCCAGGAAATACGCACACGCAAGTGGGTCCAGCAATAGACAACTCACCAAAAGGTCAGTACGGCGATGAAGACATGAGAAAAGGTGACCAACAGTCTACTCGTCCAGTCCACAGAGCAGGCAGGAAGAATCATGAATCCGTCCCACTCGGAACTTATTTCTCATCCTCTGCTTCTCTCGTTCTGGAGGCAGCGAGGAGCCTGTCGGCCCATACTGCTGGAACCGAGGCCTGGGCCGGAGAGAGAGACTAGACTGTCTCTCACTCCAAGACCCATTCCACTCTATTGACGTCAGACAATCATCAGTCCAGGTTGGACCAAGAAATTAAGCTGGGTGCGTCGGATCTCCCTCTGGAGCGCAACTCTGGTGCTTGATCCACACCTTAACTTTGCCGCTCACGGAATTATGTTCGTGACAGATACTGCTCTCGTTTGGAAATTCTCTCCGAGATGCCAGGCGCAAGATGAGAGCAACAGAAAGATACCATATTACTGTCCTATCGGGCCATCATTAGAAGCGTCATGCTTTACGCTATTCCGGTTTCCTTGCCTAATGTCTCAAAAATTGCGGTGCTAAATGCAATTCTGCGCATAGTCATTGCGTTCCACCTCATGACATCGCGCATCACCTCCATCAGGACGCCTCAGTCTTGCTAGTTGCTGACAGTGTGAGATTGCTGTCAAAACAGTATCTCCTCAATGCATCGCGGGTACTTCATCCTGCTCATGGTATGATGCAATCACGGCCCCTTCTGCCTCCGCCGTATATGACATTCCCTTGAATCAAAATAATGAAGCCGATACTGTTTTTTTTTACAGAAGGGGTCCCTCCCCCGCCCGAGCAATACCGCGGTATCCAGAGTTCTTTACATACTTCAGCAGTTGCGATAGTTGTAGCTGCAGATCCCCTAGTAGGGTTTTGGGCTATCAGTGCCCTTTTCTCGGTATGGATGAGTCTCTCCTCCCCGGACCTTCCCGATCTGGTGGTAGGGTACTAGCAATCATTCGCGATTTTGTTTCTGAGCGAAAGCAGAGTGTGTCTGTTGACGGCATTTTGAGCGCCTCAGTCGCATTGGAGTCCGGCGTTCTTCAGGGTAGCGTACTTGGCGTACTGTTGTTCGCTCTTTATACTAGTGATATGTTCTCATTGCTGGAAAACACAATGATCAACTATGCAGATCATTCCACTTTAATGGCAGTGATACCTGCACCACGCATGCGTAATGTTATCACCCAGTCTCTGAATAGGGATTTGTCCCGCATTAGTGCCTGGTGTTTGGTCTGGAGTATGAAGCTGAATGCCAGTAAGACCAAGTCGATGATTACCAGTCGATCTTGAACCCTTGTGCCGCAGCATCCCCATCTGGAGATAGCCGATACCTTGCTTCAGCAGTTTGGCTCCGTGGAGATTGTTGGTGTTGTCTTTGATGAAAAGCTTTCCTTTAGCCGCATATTAGGCGATTGGTGTCACGTGCTTCCAGTAAGATTGGGTTTTTGCGTAAGGTGAATTCTGTGTTTGGTGATAGTGGGGTTGTCCGCATATGCTTTTATGCTGCCTGTGTTGTAGCATTGCTTGCCGGTCTGGGCTTCAGCTGCTAAGAGTCACTTGCATCTGTTGGACCGACTTGTTAGTTTAGCGAATAGGCTGTGCGCGGGTAATGATTTGGTTAACTTGTCCCATAGGAGAAGGGTTGCTGAACTCTGGTTATGTTTTATAAGATGTAGAACAATGAGAGGCATTGGTTGTATTCTTCTGTCCCTGCACTCAAGGTCTTTAGGAGAGAAACACGTGCTGCGGTCTGCGCGCACACTTTCACGTTGGAGGATGTCAGATGTCGAACTAATCAGTTCGGTCGGTGCTTCGTGCTTCATTTGGGTTTTGCTTCCTACCCTTGGTGGCCCGTGCGTGAAGTTTTAATAATAATAACAATGGATTTTTGCTGGTTCTGTATCAAATTCACAATGATGCCAGATAAATTTCGAATTCCGGTTTGAAATAATGTAATGGAGGCTAAAGCTTCAATTCTCCTCTGATTTAGGACGCATCACATGTTCTTTTAGTTCTGTTCTCATTCATCAAATTTCATCTTGCCTAAGCTGACGATTATGTGAAAATCCAGAAAATACGTACATGTAACTACGTATATATATATATATATATATATATATTTTCTGACACAATCGAGCTCTGCGGGAACGAAATTCCAATGCGATGTGTCTGTCATCCACATGCTGTTAGAGTCCAATCAATAAAGTAAAGGTCAGTTTGCTCTCATTGTTTGTACTGTGAGCTCCAGAGCATTGAAAATTATGTCTTGTTATAAAACACCTTGAATGTGACGAATGCAAGTTCAACGACAATACAACCACAATAATATTACTCTGGACTAACGTTAGAAAACAAATTAACCTATCGAAATTGTACGCACTGCTCCGAGATGATTCTTAGGCTCTAGTGAAATTGCCAGCCGTCAGTTAATCTCATAAGTCTCTTGGCGTCAGGTTTTGCTGTCCACTTGATGTGTCTGCAAACTAGTCGCGATTTCGAATTAATTATCTAACCTAGTCATACTCAAGCTGTACCGCATATGACATACGAGATTTCTATTTTCTTTAGGAATACTACAGAAGAAACAATCCTTGGAGCAGAATAACATAGCCTGAATAATACTGGGTTAACTCATAATTTAATCCTATTTTTCTAGAAATTACATTATTTGGAACGGAAAATTTATGACATACAATGGGAAAAAGAGTTAATGACTAATTTCCCAGAATGCACTTTTAATGCATTGTTAATTTTTCACACGTTTATTCGATCTGGAGTGGAAGCGCATCTCTTAGTGGATGTGACCTGTATTCTATATCGATTTTTCAATATCGCTTCTTTAAATAAAAAGACTCATTTCACTTTTTTTAAATAGAATTAACACGAGTATCACAATTTGCAGTTCCTCGCGTTTGTTTTGTATACGGTAGAGCTAATCCTTTAGCTTCCATTCTCGCAGGAAACTTCTCCTAGAAACTTAGGTCCGAACCCTGCACCTTGAGTTGCCTGCTGGCTAATGCAGGCCATGAAACTGTACCTGGTAATTTAGGGGGAAACAGAAAATTTAATTACGTAAGCTTTCGGTTTTGTGCTCTATTTTCTAGACGGATGATGTCAAAACTTCAACCTACACGTATTATACGTTATGTTTTTGTTCATTCAGGGATTATGTCGACATTAATTTTCCAGTGTACTCACCGTGAGAAATGTTTTACTCTTTATCTACATAGTCCAGGTCTTCTACAAAGTCTACGTACTGATGTAGCCATGTTTTGGTGTCTTTTCCCATTCGAGCTACAGGAGAGCTTCTAAATTTAAGCAAAGTTTGCTCTCCCTCCTGAGTGGGTGTGGGTGCGGTGGGACATTTGTGATTCTTTTGATGCTGCAAAAACTTACGCCGAGCTTGACGTTTACGTCCACCACACTTTTGCTTTTTTCATAAGATGATGGACGACCTTGGAGCTAGCGAGCTGCTCTTGACTGCCGGGCGAAGCTTATAGCAACGGCGTTTGCGTAGTACATCAAACGATACAGGCTGGCTGTCTTAACAACTTGGATGTCCGTGTATGTACACTGCCTGGCAAAGAAGTTTCGCATTGATATTCGTCGATCTTTAAATATTCCTGTGAATCATTAATTGATTCGTAAAATAATTGTGATATTTAGAAGTGTCTATAGAGTACCAGCTCTTCGTAAGACAAATTTCTTGCCTGATTGTGCTGAATGTTAAAATATGAACACCCGCGAAGCAGACATCTTAGCATTCAATACGAAACGCACTATTGGGTTTCATAAAAGTGGTAAATCTTCCCGGAATATATCTACAGAGACTTATATCCGCACTAGATCTCTTGAAGGAACAATAGCTCTTTAGCAATTAGGTTGCGAAGCCAGTTAATCTGGGGCTTACTGAGAGAGTGAGCCAGATGTTCTTTGAAAATATTGATGAAGAAAAAAGGCGTTCATGAAAACGACAGTTTAGACAATTTCTTGGTAGCTCTAATACAATTTTTACTAGAATTGTGCTACTTGGGCTAAAAAACCATTAGCCTACGTAGCTGCAAAGCCAGCAAGAAGACATTAGTGTCCTCTTCAAACGGCAAAATACGATAGTTGTTCATAAAAGAATTTCAAAACTGGACTGCAATATCTGAAAAACTTATGTAGTAGGATGAGACAAGATTCTCCCTTTTATAGAGCGTGGGAAGAATGAGAAGTGTGGCGAGAATCCCAATAACTCATAACCCCATCATAAATGTTCCCAATGCTCAGGTCTCTGGACCCAGCGTAATGCATTGGGGTTATTTTTATTGAGAAGCACTTGGATTTGTGACTGAGTGCAGTCACAAAATGAAGTCACAGGACTTAAAACAAGTTGTTAGTGGCCAAGTTCACTTACCTATGGACTTTTATTTTCCTGATGGAACGGCGTGCTCGGGTACCATAATGCGTGCTTTCATAGGCCCAAAGCTGTTCTAGATTAGTTTTCAGAAGATGAGGGATCATTAATTTTAAGCCTTAGAATTGGCCTCACAATTTCTAAATTTAATCCCAGTAAAGAATTCACAGGATGAGCTTGATGCGCTTGGTTCATCAAAACTGCCTTCCATATTGGAGACTTTGGGAGGAATTTTGCTTCAGTTATGGCCCATAGTGAAGCTATAAAAAATCCAAAACTGACTGTATCAATACCAGACAGACGGAAGGTTGTGATGCGATCGAATGGTGGACCTGTTGACTATTAAATAAATTTTCGGCTGTACGACTTTTTATTTGCCAGGGAGTGTAGCTGTTCGGCCGCCAGCAGTTGTGTATCTCATGGTGAAAGCAAACTGCAAAATTAGTCAGGCTCAAATTAATCATTGGATTGATTTGCTTTTTCACTGGGTCTCGAACTTGACCAATGATTTAAAATATAGGTAGTTGGTTAGGCACAACCATGCTACGAGACAAAGTGAAAATCATAGCAATTTCCGCTATCTTCAAAATAGAAGACCGAGATATATCGCAGGAACTCCAAATTTTTAACAGGTAACCCGAAAAATATACTAAGTTACAATATAGAAGGCAATAATGTTTTGTTAGTATTCTGTATGAATTATGACGGACCGAAGCTTTTTGTTCCAGATAGTCAAATATTTTCGTTATAGTTGACAATTAGGTGGGCGTATTGGTTCTGTTTTTTTTAACTATTCGATGGTTCTATAGTTTCTGAAATACAAGTTGACATGTGTAGTTGCACATCTGAGTAGTGCAGGCTATACTCCTAAGAACATTTTAGCTTTTTTGAAGTATACCCTCAGCTCTTTCGAGGATGCTTTCTACTCGACAGGAAACCCTGACTTTCATTTTATAGCTCAGACGTCTTTAATTTGCTGCACATGATCGTAAGCCGGAGGCAGGTTAGTCATGATTGTGTTCGGGTTATGAACTCCGCTAGAATGTGTTATGTTCTCCGCTAGAATGTGTTATGATCTCCGCTAGAATGTGTTATGTTCCCCACTGGAATGTGTTATGATCTCCGCTAGAATGTGTTATGTTCTCCACTAGAATGTGTTATGTTCTCCGCTAGAATGTGTTATGTTCTCCGCTAGAATGTGTTATGTTCTCCGCTAGAATGTGTTATGTTCTCCGCTAGAATGTGTTATGTTTTCCGCTAGAATGTGTTATGATCTCCGCTAGAATGTGTTATGTTCCCCACTGGAATGTGTTATGATCTCCGCTAGAATGTGATATGTTCTCCACTAGAATGTGTTATGTTCTCCGCTAGAATGTGATATGATCTCCGCTAGAATGTGTTATGATCTCCGCTAGAATGTGTTATGATCTCCGCTAGAATGTGTTATGATCTCTGCTAGAATGTGTTATGATCTCTGCTAGAATGTGTTATGATCTCTGCTAGAATGTGTTATGATCTCTGCTAGAATGTGCTATGATCTCCGCTGGAATGTGTTACGTTCTCCGCTGGAATGTGTTATGATCTCCGCTAGAATGTGTTATGATCTCCGCTGTAATGTGTTATGATCTCCGCTGTAATGTGTTACGTTTTCCGCTAGAATGTGTTATGTTCTCCGATAGAATGTGACGTTATTTGTCATGTTATTCCGTACTTAGATGGAGCTTTTTTCTCATGGGTAACGTGACGATGCCTAATCATATCTAGAAGCACATCTAACATCTACGCAGCACGTATGACTAAGTTCTATGGCATTAATCAGGATTGCATTTTCGCTAGACAAACTTCCTGTGATCAGGCAAGTCGAACTCGCTGGGAAATGAGATAAATTCGGATACCAATTCAGTGTGACGAATGGACGACGCCTTTACGCATGTGCCTGCAAAGCGTCTGCTACTTATTGCCTCAAAAGTTGCTTTCTGCCTCTTACATTACTTCTACTTACAGTTTCTGTTTCGTTTTGTCTTCAGACACTCTCTCTTCATCCTGAGAGTGCTCCCCTTTCGTCAGTGAGTGAACTCATTTCGAAAGTTTAGAACTCATAGGGCTACAGTATATTTTTATTTTTAATTTTACAACACAGTCTTCCGTGAGGGAATAGGAGAGTCCATAGGGTTAGGTTAGTTAGGTGCCCCCATTGTGGGTTATGGTAGCAGCGACCTCAGGGTGACCCAGTAAGTTACCTTAGCCATTGCTGGGCTATCAGGACGTCTTTCTTTCGAGCCTATTTGCTTCCTCCGCTTCCATACTCCAATTGATATTACTTTCCTTTGCTCTTTCTTTTCTTCCCCGACTTGCCGTTCCCTTATACAGGTTGATCCAGTTTTGGAACACCCTCGTACATGGGTTCCACGTTCCCTTGACATACTACGGGCATGCGCCACAGTTCATCGGCTGTTGGAAAATTCATAGAACGATTCGTTAACATTTATGAAGAAGTAATAACTGACACATTTCTGAAGTGTGCTTCTTAATGTCTTAATGGTATCTTGTTTAATGTTGAGTTACTATCGATGTTCTAAAATGGTTCGGAATGCTGCTCTAAGTATGCTGCGTTAATCAGCAGAGGCAGTCGTCACCCTCAACTGTGTTAGGGTGTTGATGGAGAGCACAAGTACCGGGTGGCCGCCTTCATTGGAATATACTGGTAGAAAGAATTCTGGGCTTCTAGTTTGAATATAAAATGAATGAACGATGGTAAAACCAACGTTCGTTTACTTGCACGTGTCAGGAATTAATTATCAATAACAAAAATGTAGGTTCTCAACTTCAATTAAAACTCTCCGGGCGAGACTCATTGAAGTGGCCAGGCCGCTGTGCTGTTTTCGTTTCTTTTAATTAGAGCTAATGAAAGGAGATGGCTTCCTCCGGGGCACTGACACTTGCAGACGATTGTTTATATAGCTACACCATTCTCTGAATTGGATTGGTTGGTTTAGCCTTTTGTATTAATGAATGGCGGACACAGCTCTTTGTCTACAGATGTTACCACGTGGGTATTGGAAGAATGGAAACAATTACATTTGAAACGCATCTGTCAATTGCAGGCACAGAGAGATACTGTATATTTCGTTAGTGTAACTTTATATAGCGGAACAAAATTGTCTTGTACAAGTACAGAACACAAAACTGAATCCATTAACCGTTTGAATGAAGTTGCATCAAGTTGAGTTATTTAGCTCATTGGTGACAGAGGACTCTGCATGTAGCGCAATTTAGTTATAGCGCGGTGGACAATCTTCTCTTGTCCGCTAAACCAAATGTCTTCGGCTACATCAACCTGAAAGATTTTTCTGTGGACAGAGGATGATATTTATTTATTTGCATCTGTCCTTTATCACTACTTAGCTTAAACGAGTTGCAAAAAGCGTAAATAATTACACAAAGTGGCCCAAAAAAGTCGTGCACTGAATTTTTACATGCTTTATATTTTGTGCTTTATTTTGTTTCGGCTTTCATTTGTTTCATTGCAATTTTGGCAACAATCTAAAAGCATTTTTCAGGAAGTAAAGACCTATTTGAGTGCACATAGAATTCTGAATTTTCATTTGTACCCGAGAAATGACCCGTGGAAGAGGTCTATCAGCATTTGAAAAGAGGGTATACCATTGGATTTCATCAAAGTGGCAAGTGAGCTCGATACACCTGAGGCGTGTTGCAATCAGACGCCTGTGTCACCCTCCCAGTGTTACCCGGAGTCACACCATGTTTTGATGTGCAATGTGTGATCTCAGCGCCCTCAAAAAGTGTTGCGGAATCTGCGAAAATCTCGTACCTCATTTTGACTGAATTTTAGGATAAAAAGTTGAGAAACATACGCACCAGAGCTTTAAGTCAGCGAAGATATCGCTCGTCTGCGCACGCCCTACCGGTGATACCTGCTACTATGCCTTGATAAAAATTGATAGCACGTTATCGAGGCTCTATAAATAAATCTGCAGAAAGTGCTAGAATACAAAAATAGATGCTATTTTGCAAGTATTCATTGGATTACCGAGTAAATTTTTTTTATTTTTATAACCCTTTCGCTATTGACGTTATTTCTAGACAACCAGCCATCATATTTTTTTCTTTTTTTTTAAATCACCACAGCTGACAGTTATTCCGTTTTTTTTTTTTGGAAAAATGCGGCAAACGTGGCAGAATGTTCAACAGCCAGTCTAAATAAAAATTAGGTCAGTTATTACATATTTTACGGTGCTGATGGTGTTGCAGATCATACAGCTCCATCATCGAAATATCTTGACTGCAACAATAATTTGTATTGTTATTTCTGTTTTGAGTGGCGCCCTACAGTCCAACGGAGTTCTGCTCGTCTGGTGAGCAGCGCAAAAAAAAAAAAATAATAATAATAAATACATAAGATAAATATATAAAATAAAATAAAAATATATAATAATAATGTGGGTACCACTTGCTGTGTTGTGCTGTCAAAATATAATATTCCGTAAAACGGGCAAAAGTGAATACAGAAGGTTTAATTTTGAATATTACTGGCAGATATTTTTCTACGAAACCAATAGAAAAATAATATTGCATTCCAATAACTGAGAACGCTCTTTCTGTTTTCATTCATCTATTTGTTGGGTTTCAGCTTTCTTGATCTCTAATCAATCTAATGATACTCCTCACATTTTTTTAAGGGGGGAAGGGGGGGGGCTCTTATACGCCGACTGTTCACTTTCAACCCACTTTGCGATTTAGATGAGCTGTTAACCCAGCGTAGAATTTATCAGGAGACGTGAGAAAAAGGAATCGTGCATGTCTGATGCAATTAAACAGATCTACCATGAACTAAATCGCCTTTTTCGTCAGAATAACACCACCTGAAACGCTTATAATTTGGCATGAGATAAAAAGCTAAACATTGTCATTAGCGTAAACGCATAAAATATAGTTCTCACTCCATTAGCATATAATCAGCAGGGACATTATTTGTGAAATGTTTGGTACCGAAGACTTTTTATTACGCTAATGCCACTGTAACTGAACAAAGCAATGCCAATACATGAATTTAGCTGTCGTATTTGTCTAAATTGTAGAGAGTTTGACTCCAAAATTGTTATTTTTATCTGTGGCTAAGCACAGAGCGGGTGTGATTATTCCATAGGTTACAGTGCTAAATGTTACGCCTGTCCAGTTAAATTATAGCTTGGAAAATCTATACTGCTTGCGACGAGGCTGCAACTCTGCTGAATTAACAATTAGTGAATTTAAGCCTCTATTACCCAAACCCAATTACTGCATTACTGCTCATCAGCGGCGAATAGTTATTGTTTAGGAATGAAGCGAAATCGCTAATTGAGAATTATACTTGATCAGAGCCTTCCAGTTGTAGATAGATAAATCGTTAAGAATTAAAAGACCCTTTTGTAGACCACAGCCGTGGTCTTTACCAAAAGAAATTCCATGATGCGGCTGTAAAAAAGTTTGCTGCAATTGTTTTTTCTTGTATGATTACTATTTATTAATTCCAGTTAGAGGTGTCTTATTCCTGTCGCACGATGGTACAGTAGTTATGCGAAAGAAAGACAGCTTCTAAGGGGAGGGTTCACACGTCATTCGTAGCAGCGCGTTCGCTCATCCACTCGTCCGAATCAGTTACTGTGCCTTAGCAGTAGCCGAATAGCGCACTGTATGTTCAGTTCTATTTCACTCGAAATTTGAAGCGATTTCTGTAACTTGTCTGGTGATCGTTGCACAGATAACTCATTTGACGGTTAATATTTTTAAAACTTTTTTGTGGAGCACACAAAGTTGGGCTGATCACGACGCTGCGAAATATTCGGATGAGTGGATGAGGGAACGCGTTGAGATGAATGAGGTGTGGAATCTTCCTTAATAAGACCTTGTACGAATATCGTACGTACGAAAACGTTCTACTCCCCCTCTTACCAATTTATATATACAGTTTCTCCTTCCAATCTTTCCTTACATTAGGAACGAAAGTTCTCGCTGATTTGTTCATGAAAGCATCTTTTGTGTGTGTGTGTAAAAGCTAGTAGCAAAAAATAGCAATGAAATTATTTTCCATCAGTACTCACTACTTTTCTCAACTTTTCGAGCAGAATTTGAAGTAGGTACTCGTCGAAAAAGCGATAAAACATTCCTACCGTAAGTTCCAAGATTATGAGTGTTTCACTTCCGGATTTTTTTAATGAAGTAGTGTACGGGTGATGAAGTTTCAGCGCAAGTAGTTTTTTTTAACACGATAGTCAACATGTGAAACACTATGAAAAACTAACTTGTATACACTTTGGCAAAAAAAAAAATACTCTCAATTTCAGCTTTCTTATAGTCCTTTCTTATACATACGATACGTTACCATTTGAAACTACACGCACCCACTTTTGGGGACGCCATCTATAATTCGAAATGGAGAAAATTAATTTATGAAAGGTGCCGATAGTACATTTTACGTACTTTCAGTATATATTACGTACCTATACTCTGAGAACCAAAGAGACTATTTGGAATCTATAGAGGTATAACGTTGCAGCCCTCAACGTTCTTGCTTAAAACAGCGGGAAATGTTGACCAATATGGAGAAATATAACTACAGGTAGCCAGACGAAAGGAGAAAGATATGATACGAATAGAAATTCAAACAAATACACAGTACATGTAAAAAGAGCGTTTATCAATGTTATCATTATGTTACAACAGTGAGAACAATTCCAAATATCTGTTTTTATGTTGATGTTGCTATTTGTTTGATATTCTTTGCGTTCTTTTCTTTTCTTGTTTTACCTGCCATTATGTTTCTCCCCGCTATTCCTTACAGCTTACACCTTCATCTTGCCAATACAGAACGGTGAGTTCTATTGTAACTATAGGCTCGTAGCCTTGCTACTGGAGCTCTTTTATTATGTAGCGCTTTATAAAGAAAACAAGCCTTTGTTGCGAGCTTGTACAGCCTTGTAAAGCAAGGTGAGAAAAGATCCAAATTTTAATCAATAAAAAAACTTCAGCGTTTAGAGGTCACGGGAAATTTTAGTACTACAGGAAGACTGCCCTCGGAACAAGCGTGTATATTGCAATGGATTGATTGTCTCCTGAGCTTCAACGGCAATGGAAATAAGATAGACAGGTAAGCGAGAGACTAATAATTAGTAAACTCTTCCATTGTCCTGCAGTCGCATTGTTGGCAGGAACAAATATCCCTCAAACTTTATTTTGTGCGAAATTTCATCAAGCTCCCCTAGCGTATTTAACAATGAATACGCCAAACAAGTTCTGTACATTATTGAAGTAATTGAAAATGAGATATGTTTAGACGCAGTGTATCCTAACCCTCAATTAGCCAGGCTGTGTTGTTTTTCTGTGAGGTGCATTTGCCCTGTTGTAGCCCACCTGTACGGGAAAGACGCGTTTTAACTTTGGGAGATAACATCTTGCTATTAGAAAGGGTAATATATGTAATGAAATTTAAAAGGGCATTTGCAACAGTCTTCGCTACTAGACGCATAGCAACGCGAGGCATCTCTTGAAAGGAAACAAGTGTGCAGAAAATAGGCTACAGAATATCGCAGCTTATCAGATTAGGGTCACATTCTCCGCTTAGTGAATGTATTCGGTGCCGAATAAGTTACGTCCTTCTAATCCTCGACTTGCCCAAATCGGAAGTCTCGCCTGCTTATTTTTTGACCTTCACTCGAGCTGTGGACTTGTTCGCTGCACTCCTTGGTATTGTTTATTCAATTCTAGCTACATTTTCATCGCACTGTTTTTAATTGGTATCGAATGACACTTTTTCTCTGTTACCGGAGTCAATTTCAGTGCTGTATACCTCGGCGTAACTTAACCTTATCGATACTGAAGGGACGTACACGTCCCGCATCAAAATTTTCATTATTAAAACCGGTGCGTTGTTTCTTGGTCTGGAAATCTGGACAACATATCTAACTACCCGTCTGAAGTCAGTGATAGTATGTTCTCTATGACTGACTTGAACGGTAGTTGAGCTCA
>LQNS02277221.1:4181818-4204131 GCA_001587735.2 Parhyale hawaiensis | reverse complement strand
GTTGGGAAAGAAGAACAGATGGGAGAAAGATCAGTATGAGTTACAGGTGAGAAGGAAGCAAAATGGGTACGAAAGGCAGACAAGACGATCGTGATGACGACCCAACGGGTCACGGGTAGTCTAGTATTATACTAAAACTCTGTGAACCTCGCTTGCTTGTTTATTGGTGTCTTGTTTGACACAGCTTCTTCGCTTTTAGACGGGAAGAAATTCGAGGGACTGGAGAGCAGTTGCATTATTTCCATGGGTTAGCTCTTTAATTCGATTGTATCTGTGATACGGAAGTTAAACTGAGCTCGGCCTCAAGAACGGGCATGATCAATTCATCGGTTCCACGGGTAATACAACTGAAATACGTAACATATAAATTTACTTTGCTTACAGCCTAAGCGCTGAATAATCGGGCCTCTCCTTGACGGGCAGAAGAGGACGGCCGAATAGCGGGTGGTCTATACCCAGCTAAATAACACCTGCTTTTTTGCGAAAGCGAAGACGATCGCAATGATGACCCAACTGGTCATGGGAAGTCTAATCTTAATTTAAAACAATAACGCACCGTGCTTGACCTACGACTCTTGAGAAGCCTCATGTATATCGATGTCGGGGGGTCAATCACAACTTTTGTCCGTGTCATCAGCATAGAGCAAACTCGATTAATTCAGCTACCATGCCACAGCCATAGCTTCATCGTGCACCCTACAATTTTCACACTATAGTAACTGCCATATTCTCAGTAGGAAAAGAAGCACCAAGCTACATATAAAAAACATTTCTGTACTTTTGTTACAAACGTTTCGGATCATATCTAGAATCCATTTGTATCAGCTCCCGTAAACCAGCTCTCAATAACTGTCAATCGGCCACACCTTTAAATATCATCGGTAGCAATCTTTAGGTTCTATAGGCACGAATGTTGATGTTAGTTAGGTAGCGTTTATTCCTTTTAAGGCATTTGAGAAACTATTATTGCTGTACCATTGTACTTACATTTATTTTGTCCTTACAGATCATTGTAATTTTAATTAGCACTGAAGATGGATTTTATATGATCCGAAATGTTTGCAACGACAGTACAGAAATGTTTTTATATGTAGCTTGGTGCTTCTTTTCCTACTAAGAATACGGTTCCCTAAGAATCAACCGATTTCTTATATAGTAACTGCCAGTAGTGAACTTTCGATTATTTTACAAAGTAC
This sequence comes from Parhyale hawaiensis, assembly GCA_001587735.2. Lineage (NCBI taxonomy): Eukaryota > Metazoa > Arthropoda > Malacostraca > Amphipoda > Hyalidae > Parhyale > Parhyale hawaiensis. The sequence continues at coordinate 4,202,935 of LQNS02277221.1, read as the reverse complement.
TGAAAAAGTTCCACTTTCAGAAAGATTTTATATTTCTGTTCCGTGCGTCTTAGTGAAATATGTCAAACTATAGAGCTAATGTAGTTTGGTGACGTACGTGTATTTTATGATCAAACTATCGTCACAGTCACGGCAACACAATAGAATGCAGCAGATAACATAGGGGAAAGTCGCACTTAAGCATCCGACTTTATGCATCTCATCTTCTAGAGCACGCTCCTCTCATATTGCACTTTGTCGGCTACAACACATCTCGTATTCTCTGACACACTTTGCGTACCATACACACATTACTTACCAAAACGCACGTACATCGTCTATGATACACATGGGTCGCTGCCCAAGGGAAACTAATATACTACCTTAGAACTTAGACCTAATTAAGCCCTCTGAAAGTCTTCCCTTTAGTCCCGTTTTACTTCCTTGCACTTTCATACCTATTTCTAATGGTGGGGATTCATTTCATTCTTTTTTAGGTGGAATTTTTGTCTCTCCTCTGTGGGAACACCCTCCTTCACAGGCTCCGCATATCAAAGGCAATACTACATGTATACACTACCCTTCCTTCTTATTTTGGTAGAGCTTGAGAAGATTGGGGCTCAAGCTATTCAGTGCAAGAATCTTTTATTGTGATTTCTGATTACTAAAATTCAGTTTCGCTTTACTTTCTTGTTACTGATTCTCATTATGCCATTGCACTTTGGAAATGTCCAATATGTTAGGTGATTTTTCGAGCATGTTCATTTATCTTCACCTTTTAATTTGTCTAATGGAAGTGGTAAACTTATCTGCTGCCAAGCATTTTCATTTTAATCTCGAAATAGTTGCGCAATTGTGCAAAAAATCTGGTTAGTTCATTCTTTCATGACTGTTTCTCAAGTTTGCACTTGCTTTCAATATCACACAAATTTCAATTTTTCTCGCCTCTTTTCTTGCGATTTCAGTAGCGAAACACATTTTTATTCCACGGACATCAGTTACTATTTCTTTTTATACTATGTATAGCTGGGCACTAATTGTACAGCACTAACTATAGCACACTCGACCAATTTTATATATTAACCTGTCTTGTTTACCAAATTGCATTTCTAGTTGCTCATCTTTTCCAATTTTCTTTTTATGGGCTCCGCCATTAAGGGAAATTTTGTCTATCTCTCAGTAACACAATTCACAACGTTATCGAAGGATTTCCATGAAACGTACAGAAACTGTGCCAAATGTCCTTAAAAATTTCATTAACTTCTGGTGGTCCTCCGTCAGACCATTTACTTGCTGCTTGCTTGTCTGCTTGTCTTTTGGCTATACTGTATCACTCAACTGTTTTGGGTGACTCTTTTTTTTTCAACAAAATAACGGGAACTGTTAGAGAAATGACACGATTAACAGTTGTTGAGTAAACTTTGGCGATTATCCATTTGTTTCTTTGTTATTTTGTCTGCCAATCTTCCATTCTGTGGACAGTGCGTTGCTTCGTGTAAGTTTGCCGCTCTGTGAATGGAGCTCTAGTTCGACTGTAGAACATAGCTGCAGGCGACTGGAACTGCGATAATTTCGTGCGACGACTGAGAATCTGGAATAGACAGCGTAAAGTAGCAGGAACCTGTCGAAATACCTGCTAGCAAAAGCATTATCAACAATATAATAAAGACCGATGTGTATTTATCTGTTTGTTTTTCTGTTTATCCATTTTCTGTCACGCTTTAACGAAACAGATAGGCAGAAATTAGCCCAAGTTAGAGGCTGTGGTCCTCTTCTCAAGTTGCATTGAAAACTGTTAGGTAGAAAATAGGCCGGGTTGCAGAAGATGACAAACGTGTCTTAATCAGGGACAGCTGAAATTCAAACTATGAAGACATCGCAGGCTTAGTCTGAGTAATAGCTTATCCATACCTCGAATCTATTCAAAGTATCGGACGACCTCAAGTCTGAATGCACTTCTTGCATTGCCGAAGTTGAAATCGCAGCACTGAAGATATCTGAAGCTTCCATTAGTTCTCTCATGCATCTTGATTCATAGTTTGCTCCCACTGATGATTTCGTTGCCTCAGCAAATTTCCCAAATTTAATTCAATGGTCGATGAAACAGCTTCCGCTAAGCAAAAACCATTGGATCTGCATAAGCTAGCCCACCGTATCCACAATACCGATTTTGAGCTATTACTTTGAGCGTTGCTGATCGGGCTGCAGCAAGCCATGTATTTTCTCCATATCAGAGTGAGAGAAAAAAGTTCCGATACTGAGCGGTTGTGAAGCTGTAAACGCTCTTCTCAGGGTGCTTAGGTTAGCAGTTGAAATAAAGGATGTATAATCAATGAAGAAGGTCATCACAAATTCTTCGCTGTCATTTTCTGACAGCGTGGGTCTTCTGGTTTTTCTATAAAATCCCAGACTGGTGCTGCATCCCCACATCTGAACTCCGCACAGATCACACAACTGACTGCACACACGCAGAAGGCGACCGGCCGCTAAGAGGCTCACTGACGTACATACAGTAGGTCGAGAGGCGCTCAGGAGGGTCTGTAGAAAAGGCGCATTCCATTGGGTTTCAACTTGTCTTGAATGTGCACTGAAACATAGTTCTACCTCCGATGCAGAATTGAGTTGCTCCCAGTCTCATTCGAAGGCCTGACACTCGACACCAAGTGTCCAAAGGTGTGTTCTCAATTGCCCTTTTGGCGCTGCGCCCCTCATCATACTGTACGTCAGTGAGCCTCTGAGCGGCCGGCCGCCTTCTGCGTGTGTGCAGTCAGTTGTGTGATATGTCCGAAGCTAATTTGATCTATAACAAAAGTGCAATGCACACAATTTTTTTTGAAGGCCCATGAGGCTTCACCACAAACTCACCCCATAAACCTCTTGTCTAGACCTGCCCCTATCAGCATCACATGCATGCTGGGGACTAGCGATTGACATATTTTCTATAGCACTAATAATGTGCACGCCAGCTCCTCTGTCTGCTGCTTCGAATAAGATAAGCCTCGGAGGCCCAATCAAGCATGACGATACCCCAACTTAACAAAATCTATGCGTAACCTGAGGGCCGACACACACCAAAAGCAGATCAGCGAGAAGCAGGCTGGCAATGCATTCCGTGCTTCTCAAAAAACTGCCTGCCAGCTTCTCGCTGAGCTGCTTGTGGTGTGTTTCTGCCCTAACATCACTTAACTTATGTTTTCCTAACATGGCCAAACTACTTTACGTGCGAGCTAAAGTTAATAAATTGTTCCAGTCGATCGCAGCTATTCCAGGGGCGTTCGTTCCTTTTGCTCTAGTTGAGCAAATCCGTAGTTCACAAAATGGTTGTTTGTTTTCTATACGCTGAACTAATGGAACGCTTTGCTATGTCGCTGCCAACACAGCTGTGGTCTTCGAAAGATCGCACGAAACGCTGCCGTCACATTTGTTGGGCTTTTAGCCGCTTACTTGTGGAGTTTTGGATGTCATAAAAGATTTAACGCGAATTAGAACTTTAAAAAACGCCATAGGGAAACCTATTCTGTTGTTCATAATTTAGTAACGAAGCTTTCCGATGGCGGAAAGTCGAAAGCACGTCGTGTGAACCCTTATCACCACGCACGTGCTGCTCCCCCAATGTAAGAAATTGATGCACAGCTTCTTAGGCTCGAATGCTAACAAGTTAATGACTAAGAAAATTTTGTAAACTAGCGAATTTTGTAAACTAGCGAATTTTGTGTGATGAAATATTGGAAACTTCCATAAAAACTCATAAGCAGCTTATACATGAAGGGAGCTTCTAATGAGCATTCGTTTGTTTAGATCTCCATGATGATTTAAAACTTAACTGCGATTAGAACGTCGACGGGAGAAACACTTCTCAATCTAATTTCTTCTGGGCAGGTCGACCAAGTGAGCTTGTGTTCTTGGGAGCACGATTTCTTACGGCGTGTTTGACTGACCATCAAACTTGAGATCCGTGCTGTAGATATAGGCCAATTGGCCCCAGAGGAATAAGTGCACTGCAGTCGACCACGGATATTAAGAACCATGGCGTTGTTGATTTAAAGTTCAACGACCCACGTCTCCCTACCATTCTCATTTCTGAGGAAGATAAGTTGCCCAAGGCAGATGTGCATGCCTATTTCTGCTGAGTCAGTGCAGCCAGAGCCCCTAACAGTTCTTCATCATTAATAGATAGAAATAATTAATAGATAGAATAATAAATAAATAAATAAAAAAAGAGCTTTATTGAGTTCTGGAAGCTGGCGTATCTGTGAAACGACTGGTGACTAATCTCTCTGCCACAGGCCAGGTGTTATTGATTGCTTATACGCCCGAAATTTCTAAGAATAAATCTTTGGGAACCTGCATCGTGGTTTGCTGCCAAAGAAATTCCACGGGTCCAGTTTGACAGAGCAACATATAAATATAATCCACGGGTCCACTTAGACAAGGGCAGCTTCAGTAGTTATTGTCAGCAAAAAGGCTGGTCGTATAAGATACAATGCATCGAATCTCGGTCTTGTTTGTGATGTTGACGAGGAATTGCCATAGTACGATGCGAAGATTTCACTGATCTATGTGTAGGGCCATAAGCCAGATCGTGAACATTTCACTGGTGGTGCTAGCTTATAGGCCTATATATATTGCACGGGTCAAATAATACGCGGAGGTGAGCAGTCCTGTGCAGCTGGGCAAGGTTTTTTTTAACAATGTTCATGCCCCTGGGCTGTTCTGATGAACGGGTTGGGACCTGGAAAATTTCCATATTTGGGTGGGCACTATGAGTGTTAGCAAAATTCATGGGGGAGGGGCAGCGAGACACAAAAGCTAGGCCCTAAGCAGTACATTTTTTTCAAGGCCTCATTTCCAGTGAAGGGTGAGTGTAACTTTTAAGGGAGGGAGTGTGGTGTGGTGTTACCATGCTAAAATATAAACGTTTCACGGGTCTGTCTGAAAGGCCTTGCAAAGCCTTGAACGTTTCACGGGTCCAGCTAGTCATATTATAATTGTGCTTGTTCCTCCTTACGTTCCTTCCTTCGTCGTTCCTTCCTTAGTTAGTACGACCGTTACGCTTTCACAATTAGGAGAAAATTCGATGCAACCTCAGTAGAGAAGAACCGTAGACAAGCTTCCCTCTTATTAAGTTGCTATTGCTGGCAGGTCGTAGTTTGATTTGCTGCCAGACGTTGAACTTGTTGCTCACTTTTTACCACAGTGCTTGGTAGGCATGATACGGTCTGGGGTATCAATGAAGAACGGTGCTTTTATTCTGGTGAATTTCCGTACGTTCCAGCTCCTTGTAGCTCTCTTCCAGGTCTTCCAATTTCGTCGTACAGAATCGTCGTTGTTTTAAATGGCCGAGCTATATATACAGTAGCTGCCTGTATCCTGTCTACGAACGTATAATTAAACTAAGCCGTGTTAACTAAGTCGCAATTTTTTCTGAGAAAATACTAATGAAATTCCTGACTATGTTCAATTATCTAATACTGAGAATGACCGTCGTGTGTTTATATATATATATATATATATATGTTTACTTATATGTTTGGTGTCACGCTCTTAACGAAATAGATAGGCGGAATTTAGCTCAGCTTGGAGGCTCTGGTCGACCTCTCAAGCTCCATTGAAAGTGATAGACAGAAAATAGACCTGTTTGCAGAAGATGGCAAACGTATCTTAAGCAGGGATATTTGAAATTCCAACAATGAAGACATCACAGGCTTAGTCTGATTTGTACGAGTATTAGCTTCTCCATACATTGAATCTACGGCAAAGTATAGGGTGACCTTATGTCTGAATGCACTTCTTGCATTGCCGAAGTTGAAATCGTAGCACTGAAGATGTCTGAAGCTTCCGTAGGCACTCTCATGCTTCTTGATTCGTCGTTTCTTCCCACAGATGATTTCGTTGCATGAGCTATATTTTTCTCACTTGATGCAATTGTCAACGAAACCGATGAAAACCTAATTTTTACCGGCTGTAGACAATTACTTCTTCTAGCTTACTGTTTTCCTCTGACGAAGCAGTTTTCTCTTCATAGGTCAAAATTTGAGCACCTCAACTGAAACAGATATTTGAGGTGGAAAGACGGTAACAACGGTATCTTTGCTACGGAGCAAACACATTGTACATAAGCTGCCATTTTGTTTAAGTTTGTTGGAGTGTTTTACTCAAGATGTTACTTCTGCCTGTCTATATAGAAGAACTAAGGATGACAACACGACAAAGGATCAATGAAGAAAATTAAGAAGCAAATAAGAGAAGAGGAGATTCCTCACCGGTCTAGAGGCATTAGGCAAACGTATAGATTATTGGGTGAATTTTTCACGCACGGGTCCACTAGTTTGTTATTAATTGCCCTTTTACAATGTGACAGCTATATCAATGAAAAGTAACGAAGAAGAGGCAAGTAAGAGAAAAATTGCAAAGTGTAACAAAAGCCATTTACTGAGAAATTGGTCAGGCGTGTGCGTTAGTATTTACTGCCTATTTAACGCATACATAACAGTAAAAAAAAATACCTGAATTTGAGAGCGATTACCTCCGCCAAGCATTGTAAAGTTAATGAAAACTTCAATTTGGTCCTGAAATGATTATTTCTTTTATATCATTGCCAAAATCTTGTCATTTGTACCTCTTGACGTAATATTTTTGAAAATTCATTGATAACTTTTGAGAACAAACTGACTGACAGATCACAAAAATTCGGCCGTTGTTCTTCGTAATATTCCCAAAAAATTACTGCAATTTTCATCAAGATTTATTCACAAATGTTGAAGTCATGTTATCAAGAAAAAAAAACATATATATATATATCTATGCAGACAGGGGGATCTTTCTCCAAACGTTAATCATATCTTTCTCTTGATATGCCAAACATGTACTGTAAATTTATAAGGATTCTCCAAACTTTTTTAAAATTATCTTGATGTCAAATAGACAAACTCCGACAAAAAAAAAAAAAAACACCACCTCCTTGGCAAAGGTAACCAGTGACTACCGAAGAATTTCGGTGGCTCTCGCGATCGAATGAGTCAAGAAAATTATGAAGATAAGAGAAAATCCACGAGACATTGAAAGTAAGCGAAGATTTGAGAAATGCAGTGATGAAAGGTGAACTGCTGCGATTGGAAGAAATGTGAATGGAAGATACGCACAGTAAGTACGTTAGTTTAGCTGACAAGCGTTGGGTTAAATCGATGGGTTAAGTGAAGAACGTATCGTACGTAAAGTTAGCTGAGGAGCGTTGAGTTAGACCGAGTTTTGTGAGAGTGGAGTGTCAGCTGTGAGTGTTAGAGTAAACGAGGAGCCTTAGTTCGATGAAAATCGTGATAAACTAGGATCGACGTTGCACTAATTGATATTTTGTGTCTACGGCTAGAGTATCCGTGCCATCAAATATGACGGCGACGAAGTTGTGACAAGAAGTTCATGACGGATGCACAACAGCAAACTCAAATGACGAGCGTTAGGTCAAATGAGAAGCGTTATGACGGATGATGAGCGTTAGATTAGGTGAAGTTTATTAGATTCCATGAGGAGTGTTATGTAAGATGAGAAACGTTAGGCCGGGTGGGGAGCGTTAATTTCACCGAGGAGCGTGGTGCTAAATAGAGCAGCGGTAGACGACGAGTGATTTGATATGAGAAGTGCGTTGGGTTGGATGAGGAGCTTTAGGTCGAATAAAGAGCGTTACCTGAATGATGAGCGTTAGCTTGAATGAGAAGAGTTAAGTCGGATAAGGAGCGTTTGGTTGGATAAAGAGCGATAACTTTTATTGCTTGAACAGGGAGCGTTGCAATGGACCAGGAGCGTTAGGTTGGCAGAATAGCGATATGTTAAATGAAGAGTATATTGTTTGATAAGGAGCGTTACGTTAAATGATGTAGTGTGGATTTCATAAGAAGCGTTAAGTTAAACGAGGAACGTTAAGTTAGATAGAGCAGAGTTAGGTTGTGAGTGCTAAGATAGATGGGGTGCGTTGGGTTAGGTAAACCTGCAGGCGCGATAGCTTAGATGAGGCATGTTATGTTGGATGAGGAGCTCTAGTTTGGATGATGAGTGGGAGGTTAGGTAAGGAGCGCCAAAATTGGGAGAGAAGACGTAGCTTAGAGCAGAGTTAGATGACGAGTGTTTAGTTAGATGAGATGCGTTGGGTTAGATGAGGTGCATCCGGCTCTATGAGCGACGTTATGTAAGATGTGAGTTACCTTAGATACGGTGAGCTAACGTTTACTGTGGTGCGGTAGGTTAAATGAGCTGCTACACAAGTTCCTAAGATTAGATGGGATAGTTAGGTCAGATGATGTGCGGTAGGTTAGATGACAACCGTCACGTCAGATGAAGTTCGTTGGGGAGATGTGGAGGAGAGGTGGTACGGCGTATTTTAAAAACTCAAATGAAGCATCGGATGAATGAATGACGTTAGCTTAGACAATATATGTTAAGGTAGACGGACGTTGTTGAGTTAAACAGAGTTCATCAAGGTTAAATGATGGGCGTAACTTGAGACGATGTGGGTTTTCGTTAGAAGAGTTGCGTTGGATTAAAACCAATTTGAGGTGTAACCGCGTAGCGTAGCTCTGGTACATTGTAAAAAGTAAAGACGTCCATCTACTGTCGAATTTCAAAGGATCCCGCAAGTATTTATTTACTTACTAGTGGACCAGTGCGAAAAAAAATTCACGCAACGATAGATATATAAATTTGCTTAATAAAAGCCGGTGCGGAATCTTCTCGTCTTTGACTTGCTTCTTCTTCATCACAAGAAATTTGTGATTACACTTCTTCATTGAATGTACTTTCCTTACTAAAATACATATAGAGGAAAACGCTACGACGGCCTACTCAAATTAGCGTAAGAGATGCGTGCTTTCTATTGAGCAGTACACATCAATTCGTCTGCAGCACACTCCTTCCCTCCCTTACATAAAATGCAAAAAATATATATATTAGAAAGCACTGAAAGATCACTGAATTTCATTTCTGTTGCGTATCCAGAATACACAGTGAGATAGCTTCAGCATAACAAAATTTTCGCATCCAAGAAGTTGGAATAAATAATTACTACATCTACTATACCGGAAAAACTTTGGTTTCTCTACGCTTTGCTGATTTGCTACCAAATGTGTACATTGTAAACCAAATAAAATATAATTTTAATGTAGAATAAAGTAATGAATATCAGGCTCAACGGGAACGGCATGAGAAGCTGGAAGAGCAAGAACTGCATTCATTGTTACTAACGATTAACAATATTCTTTGCCAATAGTCGATATTGCTTCTAATGAATATGGAGGTCTGTATCCAACATACCCGAGGATGGCACATAACTTGGATTCCGAGAAAACTTGTTTATTGTTGAAAGAAGAATCTAAAATGGAGAAAACCACTTGCTGCCAAGAAATCATCGTGGTTTTTACGCTCGTGCTGACCGCTGAAAAATATCTTACAATTTGCCTCGATAATTATGCAGTCAAAATAAGACGATCAGTGTAAGCTAAAGGCGGCTGAAGTTTGGATGGAGAAGACTTCAGAAGAGACTAAACATCACGATGGAAGAAATTTTTCAGGAAGCTGTATGCATCTGCATCGAGTGGATTTCAAATTTGTCAAAGAAAGACCGGAATCAGATATCCTGTTTGAGTGCCATCATCAGCAACCTGGAATATTTTCTACCTATCAGTTTCCTATGAAACTTGGCATGATCAGTGCAGTCATTTCGCCGATGATTAAACTGATGAAGCCAGTAAGGCCAGAGCTAATTTTAGCCTATCTATTTCGTTAAGAACGTGACACCAAACATTTAAATAAATATATATACTTATATGTATATATTTATAAACACACGACTGATATTCTTAGTATTAGATTTATATGTTCGGTGTGACGCTCTTAACGAAATACATAGGCGGAATTCAGCCCAAGTTGGAGGCTCTGGTTGTCCTCTCAAGCTCCATTGCAAGTGATAGGCAGAAAATAGGCCGAGTTGCAGATGATGGCAAACGTATCTTAAGCAGGGACAGTTGAAATTCCAACAATGAAGACATCGCAGGCTTAGTCTGATTTGTACGAGTATTAGCTTCTCCATACATCGAATCTACGGCAAAGTATAGTGCGACCTTATGTCTGAATGCATTTCTTGCATTGCCGAAGTTGAAATCGTAGCACTGAAGATATCTGAAGCTTCCGTTGGCACTCTCATGCTTCTTGATTCGTAGTTTCTTTACACAGATGATTTCGTTGCATGAGCTATTCTTCCCACTTTGATGCAATTGTCAACGAAACCGACAAAACATAAGTTTTCACGGGAAGTAGACAATTATTTCTTCCAGCTTACTGTTTTCCTCTCATGAAGCAGTTTTCAATTTGAGCACCTCAAATGAAACAAATATTTGAGGTGGAAAGACGGTATCAACGGTATGTTTGCTACGGAGCGAACACATTGTATATAAGCAGCCATTTTGTTTAAGTGTATTGGAGTGTTTTACTCAATATGTTACTTCTGCCTGTCTATATAGCAGACCTTAGGATGACAGCACGACAATGGATCAATGAAGAAAAGAAGAAAATGAAGAAGCAAATAAGAGTAGAGGAGATTCCGCACCGGCCTAGAGGCATGAGGCAAACGTATAGGTTATTGCGTGAGTTTTTCACGCACGGGTCCACTAGTTGCAGCAATAATACCCAGGGGCGTCTCTGTCGGTACAGTTTGGTAAGTTGATGCTATGGCCTCATGGGCTTCCAAAAGAGTTAGAGCGTTAATTTAATTCTGAATCTCATAGACCATATGTCGTCAGAAATTAGTTCCGCACAAATCACACAACTGACTGCACACACGCAGAGCGGGGCAGCCTACACAGGATAACTTGCGTATAACGAAGACGCTACAAGCTTGGAAGTTTGCTCCGATGTACATTTGCAAATTATGCGGTCCTTTTTATAAGACATTGTAGACATCTCCATGGCTGACTTACGTTATTGTAACCCGCGTCGCGATTGAAGGGTAATATGACCAATGGAGTAACTCATTATGGAATATATAGGGCGTTGCTGCACTATGTGCATCAGCCCTTCAGTAGGCGTTGCCGTTTTACCAGCCTTGATTGTGACACAATTTTCAAACGGTGGGGACTAGCTGGTATAGCACAGTTGCCCCTTAAACTTACGATCACCAGCCGATGACACACGCTAGTCAAATGAAAGAGTATCGTCATCTTATCATCCGAACGTTAGGTATGTTAAACTTTTGTAAACACAGCTTTGAGATTGCCAAGAAATGGCATAAAAATGTTTACCGTCAGTTCAGTTTGCTCCGCAAGTGCCGTTGGTTAACTTTCGGACATATAATTATATTAAAGTGATTTAGAGCTCAAAATTCTTTGCAAATGCGTGATTTTTAAATAGGCACCTCAACACATTCGAACGAAAAGATGACGAAACTCGTTCTTTTCACTAGCGTGTGTCATGGCTACTGCTAAGCCAAGGCACTTGATAGCTTATATTCTAGCACAAAATTGATTGACTTTCCTATACATTGGCGACGATTCATTTAGCTTGGCTAGGGTCATTACGAAACTTCCAAACGTTGACTGACTTTAAATGGACAAAGCCGTGCATAGACTGAATAACTTTGGAACCTCTGCCCCGTGCGTGTTTAATGCTTGGCCCTAATGCTGAACTCAACGCGACTCTAGAATCTGATTGTCATTCCATTAGGGACGGTATTATATTTGGTGTCCAAGTCTCTCCCTCCCATTTCGCCAGTATCTCATTATCCCATCTCTATGGAACACAAAATTTTTAATGAGCGAGACATTATAAAAAAGCGTTTTACGGATCACTTGCAAACTTCAATTGCAAAATTCAAACGAAGTTATTCGTGTGATAGCTACCATTCAGACTCGACTTTTCTTCCACCCCATCCCTTCTACGATCAGCAGATAACTTTTTCTTACTTCATCTTTCAAATGAAAACGAAGGGACCCAACAAGAAAACCAGTAATTGTGCTCTAAGTTACTTCTGATTGCTGAGGTACGACAGTGTCATCACGCCCTATCAATTGCGCTGCACCTACTGCACCACAATGGACAAGTGTGTCATCAACAGCTGCCCGCCGCAAGTGGGCAGTAATGTTATACTAACGTACGCGGCGCCGTCTCCTCATCAGCTGGAAGAGTTAAGACCTCGTCTCTCGATCAGATCTGACACGACTCCGTTTAACGGCATATTCCCATTGCGTCTGACGCACTAGGCTATCCATAATTTTAAGTCAGAGCCCTGGTCAGTACAACTTAACTTATAAAGCTCTTAAGTTCTTCGCTAGAAATTTATTTGTTGGAGCCCAGGGCTCCCGTCTGCGTACACCCGGGGTTCTCAGTCCTAGGCTCAAAGAGGGAATGAGAGCTTTAAATAGCTGTTCATCGCCTATAACGCAACAGCTGAGGCAATATATGGTAAACTGGAGTCGCACACTACTTTGTGAACTCCAAGGGGTTCACCTACAGCTCGAACCGGTGCAAGTAGGCTACATACTGTACGTACCGGAGATTGGTTTTAGCGTCGCTAAGTTACATATTTATTTTACAGAATTTTTAAACGTAATCTTAATTCAGCCGAGTCATTGATTAACATTATGACAGCAAGATTTATTGTCTTGTAATTAAAACCTCCCCATTCCGCGAGAGACAGAAGTATGAACCTCACGCCTGTACTTGTAACTGTAAAGTGATATGCAGAAATCGCGGTGAGAATCCCATGTGCACCCGGCCAATTAAAAGAACTCGATTGTTCAATCCTTGCTACTTGTGTACAGTCGATTAGGGCGTAGACGAAGGGCTCTTCGAGTCTCGAGCAGGATTCCCAGCCGGGGTGTACTCGCGCCCCCAAGGGCTGCGATATGAGCTTATATCGGGTGAGGAATTTTTGTTACTCCTTAATGTTCTAATCTTAACGCGAATTCACGGCACAAATTTGCTATTATTGCAATTGATTATCATGTGAGTTAGGAACTTTGTAGGGGGTGCAAGCACACATCAAATACCTATTTCTTAGAGCTGCCAGCTATAGAAAAGGCCGCTTTTTTCTAGAAGAAGAGGGACTGTTTTTGGCATGAGTGGATGTATTAAACAACTCCGTCTGTGATGTACAGTGTTTTGCTAATTGGTGCATTTTTCCTAAACAGCCAACGATGCTATTTTCGGATATTTGCTCAAATACGTTGCAGCAAGCCATTGTCTTTCATTATAATTCGTAGAGGTCGGCATCGGAGATTATGGTACGGTCTTACGATGGTAAAATCGATGTTACGATGGCCATCGCCATCGCGCTTACGATGGAAAATCCAATACCATCCTCCATCGCTATCGGAACCAAAAATCACCAATTTTCATCGGCCGGCCCATGACTTACCATGAAATAATCATCGGCGATGACTATCATAAGGCGTCACAAGCGGAGATGGATCATCGCATGAACACATTTTAAAAATACAAAGATTTCAAACCACAAACATCGAATAAAAGAAGCATCTTTTATAATCTCGGTTTCTGTGTGATTTTCACACCAGTAGTACTATTCCTAACCTGATAAAAGGTGCGAAATGCAAGGCCCAGGTTATTAGGGTTAATTAAAGCCTGCTTTGCAAAGTTTAGGCTAGTTATTTTTTTTTCCTAGTAGCTAATATGCTTCATATGCAATGACCTTTGACCTTTCAAAACCTTATTGTTTTTTTCATTTATTTTATTTATTTTTATTGACTGATAGAAAGATTACCATAAAAAGCATAATTTCTTTCTTGCAACATTTCTATCAACGTGGGTATTTAAAGGCTATATATCTGCATTTCAGTAAATGAAATACAACTTTTGTTCCTGTGAAGTTCTTGATGAAACGCCGCTCACGCAACTGTGAGGAAGCAATGCTGGAGACGTGAGGAGTATAGGAGCAAAAGGAATGGGTTGCACGTCAGGCTGCTATACAATCTTGCCATGCTAATAGTTAACGCTACCGTGTAACATTTCGTGACGTCACAAAAAAGTAAACAGCAAACCACACATAAAATTTGAAGCTCATATGGGAATCACCACCATTTTTATTCCAAAAAATATTCTTTTCAATAAAAAATGACTCAGGTCATCGGTTACTCGTGCCTCTGAATTTCGTCGGCAGTGCCTTTTTAGATACCTACTAGATGCCCGAATTAGTGACAGATTCTACAATCTTTCTATCGCATTTCTTATGCAATCCCTGGAGTAAGATGGTCTATAGCATGCATGTCAGGCTAAGCGATATGACAATCTTCTGCTTAATATCCCGCAATGATTGGATGAAACCAGTCACTTCCACAATGCACGGTACGACAGAATAACCAAACGAGTGACTTGTTAGTTGTTGGTGACGCTTGGACGTGCTGAGGTCACGTGCTTCTCGCGCCCAATTCTTTCAACACACAGAAAAAAAAAAATACCGAACAGAGCAGCACATGCATTGAGTATTCTTACATGTAAAGTGATACGTAAAAGTCGACTGTAGCTTGAATTATTTCGGAGTGCCCGAATCAAGGAGCTTTTATAGAGAAGGAGGGAGCCAGTAGCCTAGTCCGTTGAAGCTCAAGAGTCTCTTATGGCTGTCAGCCAGTTGTCCCATGCACCAATCTCATATCAGTAAAGAGTCTCTTATGGCTGCAGCCAGTCACTTTAGCACCAATCGCATATCAGCAACTCTGTTCGTCTGCTGCTCCCCCGTGAAACTCAGTGCTCCCCCGTATTTTCCACCAATGACCGTCTCAGCCATAAGAGATCTGGTTGACTCGCTGGCAAGTCTGTAACTGGGCCACAAAGCTCCCTCCTTCTCTATTGACGCTCCTTGGCCCGAATACCAGGACATGGGATTCTTACTGAGTGTAAAGAAAATCAAGTGCTGCATTTTTTATACGACAGCAGGACATAGAATTTTGACTCAGTCCTGTCTGTTACCCACTCAGGGGCATAGGAAGGGTCATAGGGTTAGGTAAGTTAGATTCGCCCATCTTATGCTATGGGGCGCAGCAACCCCAGGGGACTCGTGTAGGTTACCTCAGCCATTATCTAGGCCTTCTGGACGTCTGTCTTTCTTGTCCACTTTGCTTCCTTCCCGATTTCGTACTCCTGCTTTATTCTGCTCTTCCTCTTCTTTCCCGTCTTGCTGATCCTGTGTGGGAACACCTTCGTGCATGGCTTCCCCGTTTCTATTGTCATACTAAATTATATTCCTTGCTCTTTCCTCTGTAATATTGTTCCGCTCGGAAACGGAGACTTAAACTTTTTGACTATAGATAACTTAACTAAGATTGTGATGGAGTTAATTACCTCCGCCAAGGAGGTTATGTTTTCGTCGGGTTGGTCTGTCACCAAGATAACTCAAGAAATTATTTTGACGAAAATTGCAGGGATTGTTAGGTATGTTAGGAGGAACAGATGATTAACTTTTGATGAAGATCCGTCCTTCCGTTTGTTTGTTTGTTTGTCTGCCTCATTTTTCTCAATGCCATGACTCAAAAAGTTATGGGCATATTTTTATAAAATTCATGTGAGTTGTTAGGTATAATTTCGTGATGATCCGTTAGTTCGTTCGTTTGTTTGTCACTGTTTTTATTTTTATGCTCATTAGCACAATAACTCAAAAAAATATTGAATGGATATTTATAGGGGTTGTTGGTAATGTTAATAGACATAACTGATCAAATTTTGGTGCACATCGGTTAGTTCGTTTGTAGGTTGACTCATGTTTGTCATGACGTTTGTTAGCAGCATAACTCAAAAAGTTAAGAAAATTGCACAAGCTGTTATTACTATCAAAGGGCACAAATGATTAGATTTTAGAGTTGATACAAAGAAAATGATGATTTCAGAGCCAATTTGAATTTTTTGCTGCCGTTGCCTCGCTTGGCGGAGGGATGCGCTCTCAGAGTGCTCTAGTTTTCAAATGAAAAAATAAGGGTGAGACTTCTGTGGGGCTTAGTCAAGGGGCAGCTTTTTATGGTAATTATAGTCGCTGTGTACCTACCTTGAAGGTCTTTGGATGAAGTCCATATGCCGTTACTCACATTACCTCACGTGTGTGGAATCACGACGCTGGATGTTTTCTGTTGGGTCACAGTTAGCGACTAGAGAGAGAGAGACAGAGCCATCAGCGAATTATCTCTGCACTGCATAGAACAGTTGATGTTTTTAATGGAGAATCCAGCAAATTTTTTAACTCTATGAATTTCATTTCTGTGGCGTTTCAAATATGCCAAGGCATTTTCTTGAACAGTCTCGCTGCACGTAAAGTGAAGCTGTTAGAATATTTTGTCGCCTCGGCTCTGCCATCATAGCTGCTAGGAATGCGTGCATCACAAATCTGTCGAATTTTATTCGAGTGTGTGGCGAGACTCCGTTCATTCACATTCACAGTGATACGTTGTAGAATTTTCCAGATATGCATGATTTTAAATCGCTCGATTATTCGTTGTATCGAATACAATTGAAGTCGGATAAGTCGTTTATTGTAATCGTACTCTTCTCCTATCCCTTCAATTTAGCACTGAGCCATCTTTGAATAGCATCAAAGATGGTTGTAGCATTTTCTCGTACTCTGCACCGAAAGTGGGAACAGCATTCTATTTTCGGTAGAATTAATTTATTCCATACAGTGAGCGTCACATCTACTTCTTGTGCTGATAACGTTTGCGAAACCTATCCACTCTATTCTTTTCCACAGAGATAACTCTAGTTATATGTTCTTCGAAAGCAGCCAGCCGGCCTGCAGTGTCACTCCAGGGTCTCTTAAAACTCAATTTCATGCCCATCGCTGGCAGTATATTGTGTGGATTCAATGAGTGCGGAATTTTTTCTGTATCTTAGCAGCTCTAATTCGGTTTTATTAAAAATAATACTTTTACCGGCCTCTGGGCTCTGGCAAATACTTGCCAAATTCGCTGGACAGAGCACGTCTTCCACAGATCGCACAGTAGCTAATATTCGTGTACCGTCATCACATGACGAAGTGACTGCATAGTTGCATCAGTACTCCATGTCATTGATCATGATAAGAAAGAGTAGAGGCCCAACTACGGTGCCAACTGGTACTCCAGTGAGTACCGGCTGTCTTGAAGACACTCTATTGTTGACCATTACACATTGGGTTAAGTGGGAAATAGAAATGTCCTTCCTATTCTGTCACTATTATTTTCTTTTGGCTGAGATTACGGTAATTAACGTACTCCCAGAGAAGGCAGAATTATTTTTCTGTTGTAATAAAAGGTTTTTCAATGCAGAAGTTGATCACCAAGACACCCATCATCGCAGCCCGCATTTCCGAGGGCGGCAAACTACTCGCCAAGATCTTGGCGAGAAGTGCCACACTATGAAATGAGGATCGCAGCTACGAGGGCTCCGAAGTTACAGCAACACCACACCAGTAACGACAGCTGCCTGCTCTCTGCCTGCACAGTGGCAGGCAGTGGGGCATTCTGCTGCAGCTGCCACACTCCATCCGTCTCAAAAGGCGGTTGCACACTGATGCAAGTTGTCCGTCCCTCAAGCGCTCATGTTGACGGTCAGGTTGCCGTGACTGCAGAGATCTGCACTTTGTGTTGCCGAGAAACTTACTAGTGGAAAAAGTTTCTCCGCTATTGAGACAAACTAGTTGCCTGTACTCACACTGTTCAAAAGAACGAGTTTACTCGGCCAAACGTCGAAACGTTTCGTTGATCCCTCGTAAACGCAGCTTCAAATTTCCTTTAGACAAAATTTGTTAAACTGTTAAGTGTCAGGAACTGTCGATAGTCAAGTTTAGAAGATTTCTTCACACTTGAAAGTAGTTCTAGCTTGGAAGTGTGTGCTACTTGAATGACGCAGCTGAGTATTCAGATTACGACAGCGATGAAACTCGTTCTTTGAACTAGCTTGTGGACACGCTCAACTTCTTTTATTACAAGATTATGAAACAGTTTAGCTTGATTTGTTCCTTACACTATGCATAAGGAAAAACTTGTGTGCTTTATTTCACCTCGAGGTATTACGCTGTTATAAATTGTAGTTATTAAATAATCGGTGAGCGTTCTTAGTGAAGTTGAAGCAACTATGTTACTTTTCGGCCAGGGAAATTCGTCTCCAGATATCTGAATATTGAACGGATTGCTGAGTCGTCATTCGGTATCCGAACGCCATTTCTGGTTTACTGACCATGACAAGGAAAACAATACTTATGTCCAGGAGGTCACAGGTTGTCTCATGGGACCCCTCCGTCTCCGGTGTCGTTATCTATATTATTGGCGTGGCAGCAGCCGCGCAGTCCTTTCAAGTTTGGGTCCGTTATATGCAGTATCTGCCGCTTGAGTTTTTCTTCTCGTCACCCGGAAGGGAAGCGAGGAGCGATACTGTTTTTGTTGAAGAGTTAAGTATATTCGTTGGTACATTCACCAGTAAGAGGGGGAATGAGTTCTGATCAACGTTCATAATTTTTTTGTAGGGAGTCGAGTGAGTTGACCTAGATGTATATGCTTCATAATGCTTGTGAACTAAAATTGGCTGGGCTGTCCGTTGAAAATTACTGCCGTGAATTTTGATGGTAATAAGTAACGTTTTTCAGGCAGTTTGGTGGGTTGACAGAGATGTAAAAAACTTTGTGAAGTCGCGAACTTCTACCTCTGCTCAATTTGAAAATAAATCCGAGATTAAAGATTGTTTTGCATTCCTTAAAGTTCAGAAATTATTTTTTCTCGGTGTATGTCCGACACAAACATTGCCAAGGTGGACATTTTCTGGGTCAGTTGCTCCATTTTTTAAGAACCTAAGTTTCACTCTGAAATAAAAGGCCGAGTTTACACGTTATTTGACTACGCGTGTTCGCTCAGGCACTTTTCCAATGTTTTTGGGCCCAAGAGATAGGGAGGTGCATCGTTTTCTGAGTTTAATTCAAAATTTGAAGAGATGTCCCTAAAGCCCAGTGCAGACGAGAAGCAAAAAATTACCGAGAGTGGCATTTCGCCAACAAATACTTGACCAGATTCGGCACAAAAGTTTCCTGAAGGACTCCTAGAGCAGGGTGGATCTAGGCCAATCTTTGCAGCTTTTGGAGTAAGTCAAAGCAACTTGCACTTCAAGTTTTCTTGTTATCCATTCACTGCCACAGTGCGAAACGCTACAGTTTTTCTCAAAACTGCTTCAAACGGTGGCAAATGCAAGGCCAAAGTTATAGAAGAGAATTTGTTGTGAGGTTATAACAATGACAGACAGCATACATGTCGAAGTTTCCTTTAGAAGATGGTACGCACAGTAAATAAAAGACCGGTGTATAAACAAGCAATGAAAATTTACTTTCTGCCATTTCTATTCTAAAGCTCAGTGCCCTAATAAAGCGGTGCACCGACAAGAGACATCTTCGCTAATTTCGACCAGAGTTAAATATTGGATCGTTAAGTTTGGCACGACATTTCAATGCAAACGTAGCGGGGAAAACTTTTTTGCAGCAGCAATATCCTAGGGTAAAGTCTTTAGAAGTTGCATGGAAAAAAAATTGTAAACATTAGTTTAATAATTTTTATTTCTTGTTTTAGTCAACGTGCATAGTACTCAGCAACTCAATGATTTGGGCTATCGCTTATGATGTAAACAAAATTTTGAGATGTAAGTTTTCTGCGGCTGTCATCGTTGTAGCCTAGAGACAAATGCATTTTATGCTTTAGACATTGCAATTTCAATCGCCACCATTTAGCGTAAAGTTTAGAAAAAAAAATGAGGAGTTATTTACCATAGTAGTCAACATTTATTACGGAAAACGACGGTAAGTTGCTTTGAATTGTTCCAAAGCTACGAAACGGATTCGTCAAGACGCATCCTACTGAAATTGCTGTTCAGGCAACTTTTTCGCTGAGTCTGGTGGAGACTTTGTGCGCGAAATGCCACTTTCGACAATTTTTGCTTCTCGTCTGCATTGGACCTGCAATTTTCGTTGCCGCTAGCAGCCTATCGGCAACTGTACTAATCCGTTGACGTTGTCGCGGCATGGCTTCAGCTTGCGCCAAATTTAACTCTGAAAATTGTCGAATATTTCAGTCGCTACTGCAATTTCTACTCCATAGCAAATGGCAAACTCTCAACTGTCGCTCCTAATTATGAAAAATTTAAGTCAATAAAGATATTTTTGGACCTAATGCACGATGCTCATAGACGTCATGCTGAAATTACGTCCACGACTACGCAGCCGGATTGGCTGAGGTGGCTCAAGGCTGCCAGCAACGAAAGTTGTTCCGTTGCCACCGGGCTTAAGCTGCGTTTAAAATTCTCCCTAACCTTGCAACTGCAATCATCTTTGACATGGCGCGTTTAGCTGGATCCACCCACAATATTGTTTCGTTGAATCCACCGAAGACGTCGCTCGTCTGCACGCACCTCAACTTGCCTAGTGACTCATAAACACTGATTTTACGGTTATCAGTTTTATAACTTTTGTAGCGTACACACAGTAACGCTGAAACGACGCTACAAAACTTTGGGACGAGTTGATGATGAGTGAACGCGTGGATATGAATGATGAGTAAACTCGGCTCAAAGTGTCTACCACGTCTGCAGTCCGTATCCTTTCGTATAGAGTTTTCTGGTAAACAGTTACCAGCTTCATATACTACTTACCATTGTAAATGATTATCAACTACGATAAACTAAAGTTCTAAACTTCCTGGCATTTCAAATCACAATAGAAAATTTAAATTTTCTGTAGCTCAAGAAAAAATTTTGTTTTTCAAGTCACCAACTTGGATACTAGACAAAAAATTGAAACTCTAATGAATCAGAGATTGCGATACCGAGCACGCAATTGCATCGGATTGGATAAAAAGCGGTGGTTCACAGGTTACAATTCAGTCACCAGGAACCAAAATTTCGTAAGCTAATAATTTTGGTACAATTAAATTCACTAAACAATCGCATCTTTGACTATTTTTTTAGCTTGCTAGCAGCCACGAGGCAAACCTGTGCGCGGCAGCAGCTCGGAATGCAGCACATATGAGAACACATAGAACGCTTTTTGTGATTGATTTGAAAGTACAGTGCCTTAACCTTTTTTTAAGCCTAATTCGTCGTAAGTGTAATGTGCCACGAATTTCCTGTATCACCTGACCAGTGTCTACA
>LQNS02277221.1:3977093-3990946 GCA_001587735.2 Parhyale hawaiensis | reverse complement strand
CGGTTTGGCTGGTCTGGTTGAGAAACAAGAACCTAATTTATATGGCTTGTAGTATGGAATTACTTTTACAGAGGAGCTATTGTTAATGGGTTTTACGTGCCGATGGATAACATTCTTAAGAGTTTTTCGGTCGGTTTGGATCCCATTGAAAGATTTCTGTCTAGGGCAAAGAAAATGTTTATGAGAACTGATGCGTGCTAGCTGACGAGTAAAGATGAGCTTAGGAAGAGCATTTTAGAAGTTTCATGGCAAGTTTCACCTTCAGAAAGTAAGAAGTTGACGTCCTCCGTTGATAAAACCTTGGCCGAATTGATAAAAACGAGCTGAAAGAAAATTAAATGCCAGGAGGATTTTCCTTAGTTTCATTCTGTTTTTGTTACAATAATTTTCACTTGCGTAGCGTTTTCTCATTATTATGTGATGCACTAGACAAGAGCTCTGAGAGCGCTTACCTCCTCCAAGAAGAGCAATATTAATGAAAAATTGAACTCGGTTAAAAAATCTTGGTTTTCCTTTCAGTACATCGAAACTTGGTCGTTTGTCCCTCTGGACTTTAATAGCAGTTCCTGTAATTTTCTTGAAGATCCACCAGTAACTTTTTATGTTGTGCTCTGACAAAGCCAAACATACAGTTAAATACCCAAACAGACGAGCTGATTACTACCAACCGATTGTCAGTTACTCATCGTATCTTTCCTAACAATTCCTGCAATGTCAATGGGCGGATCCAGGCCAGAAACTCAGACCGTATCGGTCGCATATGTTAAGTGCGAATTCCGATCAAAACTGGTGATGATGTAATAGCCACAAGTATTGTAATAACTTTGAGGTCCGGAGGGCGAGATTGTTCAACAAAATGCCACGTAACGCTCGGAATGTCAGCGGTACAGAGACGCGAAATTTAAAACTTACTGGACGAATACTTACTGAAAGTGGCAGATAAACCTGCTGGAAGCGGGTGGGAATAACTTGTTAGCCATCCCGCTGGTCAAGGACTGCAGCATCACCTCTGCACAAGATGGGTGGCATACATAACGCCACCTAGACCTCGTCCGAAGTATCATCAAGGTAATTTCAAGACGATCCGTTCGTAACTGTACGAGTTATCTTATTTAAAAAAAGACAAACGGTTGAACGAATCTTCACCAAAAGGCAATCATCTGTTTCACGTGGCATACCTAACATTTCCTGTAGATTTCATAAAGATCCGCGAATAGCTATCTGAGTTACGTTGGTGACAGACAAAGGCACCAACAGACAGAAAACTCCGACAAAAACATAGCCTTCTTGGTGGAGGTAATAGAGTTGTTAGTAACATTTTCGGGTAATATTTTTTGTTACTTTCGATGCAATAAAAATTGCAACCAACAACTGACCCACCTAAAAATGACTGAAATATGAACTACGATAAATGCATATTAATATGAAATATTCTCAAATGCATAAATGAAGCTCTTTCAAAAATTTTGCAGAGTAGCAAAATACCGCTTGTTAATATTTTTGACCCGCAGTGTAGTTACTCCTAGTTACGATTTATTAGCACTAATTATAACAGTTACCATCAGTTACAACTACTGTAATTAACTAGCATTGCCACTGCTTATTACTAGCTACCACAGATAATATGTAGCTGCCTCTATATGTGATTAATTACAGCTAAAATTGCTACTGGTGACCGCTAAGTTTTGCTGGTTACCTCTGAGTAAAATGATTTACCTGTAGCATTTGTAAGTTGAACTAGCTGGATATTTTGAGAATTTATTTTTCAATTTGAACTGGAATTATTTGAATTTTAACTTGATCAAATTAATATGAAATTTTAATTATTTTGAATTTCACTTATTTATTTCGACTTTAGCGTAAACTTGACTTATTTAACTCGAAACTGACTTATTTTAAAGTTTTATATGACTTCCTTTAATCTGAAATTGATTGAATTTATTGTAATTTGACTTATTTTCATCTGAAATAGATTTCCTTTAGTTGGAACTCGACAAGTTTTATTGTAAAATTAACTTAGTTTAACTTGAAGTCAAAAAGGTGTAGATCAGTCCATGCCACAATTAAATCAGTTATACTTACGCAGACAGACCAGTTTTGCTCGCGAATTAGCTCGAAACACTGCACTGAAACACTGATTAGAACGCTTATAACACGCTAATCATTTTGGGACTGTTTTTGAATATTATTGCTCGTCGCTGTGATGTGCGGCGCCCACTGAAATCTCTCTACGATTCACTGCAGAACAATTACCAGCCTCGGAGCCATGCCCAGGGCGTTAACCTGTTCGCTGCTGGCGCTGATTCTAGATGGCAGCTTTTGCTTTATATGCGAGTGTGAACACTTACGCTTGGTGACTTGCTCGGAAAATTTTCCAGCCTTCTTAGTAGTAAGTAAAAAAAAATGTTCACCTTTTGCTTACTCTTGCATTTACAATGTTGTTAAGCTCTGTAGATAAGTAAGAAGTATTTCAATGAACACGCGAGTCTATGGTCTGCCAAGTGTACCTGTGTAGAGTTGCCGCTGTGGGCATATGACCGCGGGCGGCGCTCGTACAACGTGCGGGCGGTTCAGCGGGCACAGTCGGCAACTCAATCAGCGGCAGGCGACACGACTCACTGCTTCACAGCCGCGCTTGGTCTGACTACGTGGTTTCGGCGAACCACGAGCAGCGCTGCTGGTGCAGCCTTTTTATCGATATTCTGCAAGTATTTAGTCCGCATTGCGTCAGTCTCAGGTCTGTTGCCATTGTTTATACCTACTGAAACTGCGCATTCTAATCGACTGCTGTCTTAGTAACTACTCTGACGCTGCTCCGGTACACCTGCAGTGTATTAGGGCATGTTCGATTGGGCGCCGAAATTATGCCCTCGAGCCTTGACTTGTTAGAGACTTCATGTGTGTGCTTTGTGTCCATCCTGCTGAACTGAGTTGCAGGCACTGACCCTGGATCGATTACCTCCTGAGACTTCGAGAAACTCAGCCGTGCTACAGAAAACGGAGTTTTCAGTCGGCTCAACGTAATGGTATTTATTCTAATACGAGCAACACGATTCAAAATGATAAAGCCAAAGCTTCTGACTGACGTTTCGGACAAAGTAAGCCTCGTATGCTTAATTTTGGTGCCTAATCGAACATGCCTTTGACATTCCCTGTTTAGAAACATCACGTGGTCTCGTAAGATCGTCACAAAGATATCTGCGTCATCTTTGTCAGGTAGCAGAGCTTACTGTTACTTTTGACTTAAGATGCATTGATTGCCTCACTTGTTTTTTATATACAATATTTCCTATCGAATACATACATTGATAACAATATTTATTTGTGGGAACCGTGAAAATTCTACGTTTAAGTAGAGTGTTTTCCTTTGTAAACTGTAGTAAATTTAAGCTCCGCTATTACATCCCGTCTTATTTTGAAATTACAACGTATAACCCAGCTCACCCTGTCTGAGCTAACAAACGGCACCTAGTCCGGACGCACTTCGTTTCGCCAAACGCGATCCGCCTAACCTAACACTCATCGTGTATCGTAAAACATTTTGTCGAACATAACGCGCGTCGTCAATCCTAATCCAAGTTTAACCGAAATACGGAACCAAGAGGATACAGCTTTTGATGATCTTATACAAGTGACGACCTAATATCCATGTTATCTGTTTCATATCGACCGATTTTCACCGCTTTTCTTATAAAATTCGATTTCTGGTGTTTAACCTCACTGATAATATGGCAAAATCCGTAGTACAGATACTGTGCTTGAGCACGAAGCCAGCGTTTATGACTGTTCCACCCTACAGCGCATTTTGAAGTGAAATAGTAATATCTAAAACATAATATGTCACGAAGAAAAAAACAAGTAACACCTCGGAAGAAGTATAACAGGAGACGACATAAAACCTGGGAATTGTAACAAAATAATTTACGGTGGCTTTTCGCTGTGCTTTTTTTATATGGCTTCCTGGTGAGCTCTGTTTCCATGCCTATTCACTCTAGATATGAGATTTCAGGCGTGTTCGACTAAGCGCCAATATTAAGCCTTAGAGTCTTTACTTGTTCGAAACTTTAGTCAGAAACGTTCGCTCATCAATTTCAATTGAATGGCAAGTATTAGAAGCAACGCGATAACGTTGAACCTGCTGTAAACTCCGTTTTAGCGAGTAGAGATTGAGCTTCTAACGGTCTTAAGAGGAATCAGCTGACGGCCAGTACCTGAAGCTCAATAAAGCGGGTCGAAGTTGTAGCACCTGCCTGCAATTTCGAACAAGTCAAGCACCTAAAGCTAAATTTTGGTGCCCAATCGAACACGCCCAATGCCTAGAGTTAAATAACCTGCACCACTTGAGCCACTAATTGAACCATGAACTTGTTAGCAGAAACTGATACAAAAAAATTAACGTTCAGGAGGGGACCGAAACTTAAAGGTTTGTAAATTGGAAACGCCGACTCTACTAAAGAATTGAAAATCTAAAATTCAGTACGAATCGTCAATCATTAAAACTAGAACAGGTGAAGGGCAGCCTGAGGCTACTATTTTTAAAGTTACAAGGAATATCAACATACATCTACGCCACCTATTTCAGCCACCCAGTGACCCAGCCAGCACACGTAATAGATCTCAAGAGTTGGGATTGACGACGTGTATTAGATTACAGGTGATACGTTAGCCTAGACGGAGCGCAGATAGGGTGAGTTAAGTTAGAAGAACTGCGCTAGGTCGAACTAGCATAAGTTACAATGGCATCGCTTGGGTTTACTACATACTAGAAGGTGAAAACATGATATAACTGTAGAATTTTCAAGGGTCCCACTAGTTTTTTACAATTATATTTGAGGGGCGGATTCAGATAGATTTATCATTAAAAAGGAAAATTTATACTCTTGCTCTAATCTTAGATTCGCTTAAGCTCAGGACCTCCATTGAGTTGGCTGGTAAGAGGAACTCAAGAGTGGACAGTCGTTGATTACGAGATCAATATCCTATAAAAAGTGCCTTTCAAACATGCATAACTAAGTAATGTGCTAGAAGTTTGTTTAGTGGTGCGAACAAGCTGCACTCTGCATGAAACAACCACACGCGATCCAACGATTAGCCACAAATGTCATGAATTTACGCTTAGTGAACTCATTTTATAAATGCTAACGAAAAGTCGCTAGAGAAAAACGTACTTTCTTAACCTGAGCTACAAAAACTTATATCACCACAATGGATACACCGTTGCAGGCCTTCCAATCGGATTCAGGAAAACGAAAACAAAATAAAGCCAAACTCACGTGCAAAGAACGTATTATATGAAAATGCATTACATAATAATATGTACCGGTATATATCTAGCTGTTCTTCTTCCATTCAACCGAAAGAAGGGAGAATACCTGATATGCCGGGTTAGATATGCTGGAAAAACTAAGTAAACCTTAAACGTAAATGCACTTCTTGCTCGCCAAGACTGAAATCTAAATATTTGAAGATACCTGAAGCACCTTTAAGCAGTCTCACGGATAATGCCATTTGCTTCCTGCATCAGGCTTAATTACCACCACTCGCGAGTGAAGCCGAGAGTGGTGATAAAGTTTCTGTTGAGGTTCTATGTCTGTTTGTTTGTCTGCATACCCAAAAAGACGCAGAGAGAGTTGAGCCATCATCACAATCTTTTTAAAGCAGTCAGGTGAGTTCGCTGAGACGTAAAAATGCAAGAACAACCAGAGTGAGCAAGCCGTAAAATTGAATGCTTTCAATTTTTAACTCACTAAGGATTCGGCACTTGCAGTTCCGCCCTTCCCCCCTCTCTCCCTTTTACCACGGGTGATGGTTTTACGCCACCAGGCGTTCTAGTTACGCCATGAGATCGCACTGCGGAAATTGAGTAGACGAGCAGCGAAGGGAAAAAATTAGATATTCTTCAGAACGGAACCACGTATTCAAGTGATGGAAACTGGTGTAGTTGAAGTTATTATTTCCTGGCGTCATTTCATGGCGTCACGGAGCACCAATAATTACCTCCGCCAGGGAGGTTATGTTTTCATCGTGTTGTCTGTCTGTCACCAAGATAACTCAAAAGTTCTGAACCGATTTGGACGAAATTTACAGTTATTGTTAGGTATGTTAAGAGGAACAGATGATTAACTTTTGGTGAAGATATGTCCATCCGTTGTATACTTGTTTCTCTGCCTCAGTTTCCTCAATGCCATAACACAAAAAGTTATGGATGGATTTTTATGAAATTAACATGAGTTAGTAGATATATAACAAAGAGTGAATGACCAAATTTTGGTAATGATCTGTTTGTTAGTTCGTTCGTTTGTAACTGTTTTTAATTTTATACTTGTTTGCACAATAACTAAAAAAAATAATGAATGGATCTTTATGAAATTTATGCGGGTTATTAGTAATGTTAAAAGACATAAACGATTAAATTTTGGTGCACATCGGTTTGTTCGTTGACTCATGTTTGTCATAACGTTTGTTAGCAGTATAACTCAAAAAGGTGTGAACGGATCTTCAAGAAAATTGCACAAGCTGTTATTGCTATCAAAAGCACAAATGTTTAGATTTTGGAGTTTATACAAACAAAATTATGCTTTCAGAGCCAATTTGAATTTTTTGTTACCGTTGCCTCGCTTGGCGGAGGTATGCGCTCGCCGCTCTCAGAGTGCTCTAGTTTTATTTACAATATTGTAGGCAAGAGATATACTTGTGTATATAATATATAAAATTATATACATTTAATATCTTAGGCTTCTTATTTTACTATAGCGCCAGTAATACTGAAATCACAAAACTACCGTATTCTGGCAACGTGAATCAAAAAACGACTCAACTTGCAGAATTTAACAATTAATTAATGAAATGTGATAAAGAAAAATTGAGCCGCTTGTGGCAGCGATTTTATTCTTTCAGCGCTGCCTCTCTATTGACCGAGGTGCCCTGCACTTGGAATACGAACTGCTTCATTAAACCTGGTATGAAGGAAGTCATATTAATACTTGCTCTGTAGAAAAATGCGGGTTAACACGCAGCTTCTATTTTGCCTATTATGTAGAAGAAGTAAATGCTTAATAAATATTCGCTTACGTCATGTGCAACTGCCGGCTGTTCGTTTACTGCTCCATGCAATACAATGAACATCTAAGTGAACTGAACAGAGACTAGCGGAGTGGGGCGAGTTGCGACTTTGCAACAATGCCGCAGTGGCGATTTCAAACTCATAGAGTCAAAAGTCGCAAGCGTTTTGAAAAAAAAAAACAAGTAGCACCATAAATTCACCTCAACTTTAAGACATTTTTCCAAACACAATGAAATATTAAAAATAAATTAAGTCATAACAATAACAACCTACTGAGTTGTCTCAGTGTCGTTTCTCTTACACAGCGTTCTGGATACTTTACTTATGATGAAGATAATTTAGTAATAATCTACTGTGTTAATTTACATAAATTTATAGATGGAACCTATACCGCATTTAAACACTGATAAGATTATGGCAATGACCAAGTAGAGAAGCAATAGTCGTTTAGGAGACAGGACAGCCAAAATATACTACTTGTAAAAAACTTCGATAACGTTAGTTCCAACATTGCTACTGTTCTGTAACGAATTTGAGTATTTGCAAAGTATCTTCGATGATAAAATACGATAACATTCAAATACCGCGAAGTCATGTGACTTGGTTGCACTGCTACTACGCAAGTGTGATTAGAATAAAATTTGATACTGATTTACTATTGCCTTGAGTTTCTAGATAATCTCAATAATATGTACCCTAAAATACACAAAGATAATAGAGAAGGTATATAAATATAGAAAGGTTCGTCAGCGACAGTAAACGGATGAGTTTGTGAGGGAAATTTCAAGTGTCTCGAAAGCTTTAAGATGAGGGAACGAGCGCAAATAAAGCGGATAGAGAGAGCTTTGAATTTACCAGAATGGTCTATCCGTGGCACTATAAAAGTAGTGAAGAAATGATTACTACAGTAGGTTGCTTTTTATTGAAAGGCAGTTAGAGTGTAAAATCGTTTACTGATGCATTGTTGCGTAACACCGAATCGAATTTATTCACTTGGGAGTTGGATCAGAGATAGAAGGGAATTCCTTTGAGGGCAATCATTTTAAACTGCAAAGCTTTATTTTTTTGTACTGAAGCGAAATCATCCGAAACTTTGGACAGTAATGCAGGGTATGTTACAACCAATGGATCAGGGAATTATTCTTATCTTGAAAAACCCGTTATTTGTATGACGAAATGAAGCAACTTGTCGATGCTCTTTTGGAAGGGGATATTGGCATGGACGGGATTGGGAAGAACCTCAACATAATACGATCGCTATTTAATAATACAAAAGAATCCATTTATGATACGAAATTGAATGTGGTATGGAATCTGCCTCATTACAGGAAAGGTAGATGCAGCACATGGGGCAGAAGAAACACTGATAGTGAAGCTTGGTTTGAAAATACAGCAACCAGATTTGACATTTCGTATGGCGACATTGGAAAACGTCCTAGTGCGGTGCACTTGAACTGAAAAATGAGGCGCTTCTGGACTACGAATACTATTATCTCGCAGACTCACGCTAACAAGCCCATTATGTTACGAAGTATGAGCATCAAGCTCTCCGTCACTGAACATGACGCAACAGTCTTAGCCCATGAACAGAGGTCACACTGTAAATGAGCTGCCTGTATGCTAAATTAAACCATGGACTTCTGGTGCCGATTCACTCATGAGAAGCCAACAATATGCAGTACAGTAAGGTCTTGAGGAGAATTGAGAAAAAAAGCCTTCGACACAGCAAAATCAATCTCTTATAAATTAGAAGTTCATGGACTAATGACTGATGAGCTTTTTAGAAGCTGTTAAACTTAGCATCAAGATAAAATTGTATTTACAAAAAACGATTGATTTTTTATAATATACTATCCTTTACATTTTTGCTCATTTTGTAGTTCATCAAATTATATGTATGGGGTTGTTAGGCTAATTAATAGATCTGTTTATGGAGATGCTGCACTGAAACGCATATACGCTCATCCACATTTTCATGATAGCTTTCCTTAAAAAAAATCTAGTTTCCTTCAGTGCGTTAGAAAGACAATGTAATAATTGGATAACGCGACTCTGCACATGCACGAAACTCTGTCCGTATTGGAGATCTACCAGGTAGTTCAGGGGCGAGACCAACAGGTCCGACTGAGCTGTGGCTAATTTTTATCACCCGCGAACAAAGTGAGAGAGACGATAATGTTTTCGTTGAAGATTTAGGTAGATTGTCTGTCCACCCACTAAGTGGTTCAAGGAGTTGAGCAATGTTCAGAATTTTTTGTAGGGAGTTTGGTGCTTTGACCTAGATGTGACCCACACCAAAAAACTAGTCCTAGCTGGCCAAAAAAACAGCAGCGTTGAATTTTCATCCACTGGGGTGAATTTGCCTCCACCGCGGCAGATCGTCTCACGCTACGAGGCTTACCATTTTTCCTATGTTATTATTAAGAGATCTGCAATGGGCAGTCATCGTGGTGCCAGCCTTTTGGGACACATCATCCATATGAGACACTAGGATTAGTGGGCCATCAAAAATCTCTTCGCTGAATTTGTTCCCACCGAGGGTGATGGTCGTACGCCAAGAGGCGTTCCAGTGAAAATTTGTTTTCCTCAACGGGAAAAAGACCTCTTGGAGGAGAAGATGGATGAGGAAGATAAGGAGAAAGAGATTGACTGGAAAATAAATATCGGAATTGACTTTGATTTCTTCCAAAAAAATAATAGATAAAAATGTCTGTAATTTTCACCATGAGAGCTAAAACTCACTAGCAAGTTAGCGGCATCGCCCACGGGAAAAAAAAGTCGCAAAGTCGCACTTCGGAGACTAACAACAGCGTTGCAACGCTGCAGTCGCACCAGGCCCGGCGGCAAAGTCTCAGAGCACATTGTCGAGCGGGAAATATTTAAAACACTTAAAGTTACGCCCAGCAACTAGAAGTGAAAATGGAAGCCTATACTGAGGGCTATCTCATTTCCCAGTGCCATGTATTCAAATTATACCTAGTAATTAGCAAAAATATGTATGGCTCCAGTTTGAGATTTCCATACCTTTAATAGCTACCACCGCGCTGTACTGCAGCGTGTCTATCGCGATATTTTATCAGATCTGGAAACCTCAACTTAGACATCAGCTAGTTGCGAAAAACGTTGCGTATAACATAACCATTCGCAATTTTTGGATCAAAAGCTGTGCGTCAGTGCTAAGTGGAACAGCTCTAAGTTATACAGAGCGTTTAATTGATACTGTATGCGAAGCTAAAAACAATGAGCGTCTATCATATCTGTTGCACGTGGCAAAAACAGTTATCATTAGTGTTCAATATAGGTATTTCATAGATTTCATCTCTCAGTACTACCAGTCTAGTTTGGCATAAAAATAACGCCGAAGTAGTTGCTTTGACAACTCTTCCTTGTTCAAGCCCATTATTGTCCACGAAAGAGTATTGATACTTTCGAAACGTGCTTCATTCATCTCATCGATATTATTAACTCCAAATTTCAAGAAACTTAAGAATTATAACAGTGATTAAAATCTTTTTTATTCGATGTGAAAACGCAAAACATTCTGCCGCTCAAGTTCAGCCGAAAATTTCAAGTATACTCGCCTTCCAAATGTCAGATTTAATTCAAAATATCAAACATGTCGATCCGGTAGACAAGAGAGATTTCCTCGCTCACTGAATGAAAACGAAAGTTTTAATGCTACGAACTGGGTAACACTATCGACGACAAATACCAAGAAAAATTTAATATTCTATTAAGTGTCCTCGATAAATACCCCGTGCTTAGACGTAGTCGAGGTATACTGTTCGAGACGCCATGAAAACTAATTTCATCACTCACATCGAAAATTTCACTTTACAAAGCCTCGCAACCTTCAAAACAATCTAATAAACACATTCGTGGGTTTATATGTTTACGAGAGGTGCCAGCGTCAAAAATAAGAGCAATAGTTTTGTAATTAAGTTAATTATTGCTCCTGACTCCATTAAAGGTCTTGTAAAATAAGTCTCATAGCCGCAGGCGTGGTCTTCCATTTAAGAAACACAAGTTATACAGCCCTGAGTTTGGAGAAAAAAACGTCCCTCTTGAAAGGTAAGCCACGAATATCTCTTTAGAATTACTCAATAGTTGAGCACCGTCAAGAAAAAATATAGTTCAGTCAAATTTAAAGAATTCGCAGAAAATGCTCAGAGCTTGTTGTAGCCTGGAGATCAGCCGATAGTTGAACTTTCAAGGAAATAAATTTGGCTGCAGAATAAATTGAATATACTTTGGCGTGAAGTTTCTACTATCACGAAGAGATTCTGCTAAAAATGGCATAAGCGAATTGGATTATGCACTAAAGGCACGAAAACCAACCATGACTGAGCCTCTCTAACTGCTACGGTGAAATTCAGTAAAAAATATGAAATATACTGCAGCTTATGTCCGACAGGATCAAAAGCTCTATGAAAGATGCCGCCTTCCATCTACCACGCTCAGAAAAAAGAATAATCATGTCATGTACTTCTGATCTACTTTTCAAAGCGAACCGAGCTTCAGAAAATGCAGAGTTTCTACTTTTGGGATACATATTCAGAAGCAAATATTTGTCACCATATTTCCAACGGCGAAATTTCATAGTCTTTCAACTTGTTTTTCAGTAGAAGAATTGCCTCTATCTAATTTCTTAATAAAGTGGTGGAGGGAAGGACTAGCCAAAGAGTAAGCAAGTCAGCTCGGAGCCAGCAACCAACAATCGTGTATTATATATAGTGGATACATTTTTATGTTTCGAGTCACGCTCTTAACGAAATAAATGGACGAAAAATAGACTAGATTAAAGATTTTGTAATTATGTTTGAGCTGTCAAGAGATCGATAGGCGAAAATTAAACCAGGTAGCACAAACTGGCCAATGTCAGAATTCTTATCATATTGTTGAATGAGCTTCTTGCTCAGCCAACGTTGAAATCCAGCTTCTGGGGCTGCCATGGAGTCTGATTTTCATTACTCTTTCCATACATTGAAGCTATATTTGCTCTCAGTACACGACGTATAAATTGAGTCGATGATCAGCGAAGCACAGGAGTAACGATTTTTCACAGACGCAATACGTAGACCCAGTAATTATTTCTCCAGTTTGCTTTCCTCTTTTGTAGAAGCAATTTTCTCTTGAGCGCAAAAAGTTCGATATAGTGTTGATGCACCATGCCGTAGTCATGATACGCGGCGGGGAATTTGATTAAATTCAGAGAAGCTTTACTGCTTGCTGACATGAAGTTCTTCGCGCGTCTTCAAAGAGAGGGTAGGAGTGTACCTCTCAGATGTATTGAAATTGAGCATTCATATCCTATGATAAGTTGAAGTGGCTGCTGTAGCGTATCCTTCAGAAGCATATTATGCAGTAACGAAAGTGTGATTGATGAGGATATGTCATCACAAATTCCTAACTGTCATTTTTGGCAGCGTGGCCACTCTAGTGAAGTAAAAATCCTTTAATTATTACAAAAATTGGCCGACAAACGAATAAATAGAAAAACACTTTGGTCCTTACTAGCGTGTATCGGGTGACCAGAAGTGACGGCGCAGAATCTATTATGATACTTCTTCATTGATCACACTCTCCTTACTAACCTAATATGCTTTTGAAGGCTCCAGTTCAACAGTCAATTCAAAAAGTGATGCGAAATGAGCGCTTTTGGTTTCATTTCTGCTGTGCAGCACAGGCTTTCCCTCAATTAGGTAACACGCGGAAAAAATTATTTCTAAGCATAGTCAAGAATCAACCGCAAAAATTGCAGGTGCCTATAAATGATAGGCGATGACGTACATTTTTTTCCTTGCAACCATATCAATGTGTTCTTCACTCGTTATAGTAGTACTGCTATACTCTGAAGCTTAATTTAACTTCTGCTGCGTTGATGATCCATTAAATTTGTCCATTGTGAACTGAAAGCTAGTAGACTTTCGTTGTTGGATGACTGTAAACACTCGGATACATATGAAAGCATTGAAACAAACTATAAATGTTCGTGCATTCAACTCTGCGGCTTCCTTAGTGTTGCCATCATATGCCTCTTGATCAAGTTTTTGTTTCCATCAGCTGTGGCAGTTTTGCCATGTTTGTTTCCATCAGTTGTGGCAGTTTTGCCATGTTTGTTTCCATCAGCTGTGGCAGTTTTGCCATGTTTGTTTCCATCAGCTGTGGCAGTTTTGCCATCTTTGTTTCCATCAGTTGTGGCAGTTTTGCCATGTTTGTTTCCATCAGCTGTGACAGTTTTGCGATGTTTATTTCCGTCAGCTGTGGCAGTTTTACCATGTTTGTTTCCATCAGCTGTGGCAGTTTTACCATGTTTGTTTCCATCAGCTGTGGCAGTTTTACCATGTTTGTTTCCATCAGCTGTGGCAGTTTTACCATGTTTGTTTCCATCAGCTGTGGCAGTTTTGCCATGTTTCTTTCCATCAGCTGTGGCAGTTTTACCATGTTTGTTTCCATCAGCTGTGGCAGTTTTGCCATGTTTGTTTCCATCAACTGTGGCAGTTTTGCGATGTTTATTTCCATCAGCTGTGGCAGTTTTACCATGTTTGTTTCCATCAGCTGTGGCAGTTTTACCGTGTGTGTTTCCATCAGCTGTGGCAGTTTTACCATGTTTGTTTCCATCAGCTGTGGCAGTTTTACCATGCTTGTTTCCATCAGCTGTGGCAGTTTTACCGTGTGTGTTTCCATCAGCTGTGGCAGTTTTACCATGTTTAGATTAAATTGGATTAGATTAGATAGGCGGCAGTAGACGAACCAAAAGGCCCATTCCCAAAGAGATACCGGGACTTAC
>LQNS02277221.1:3910185-3928318 GCA_001587735.2 Parhyale hawaiensis | reverse complement strand
GTTCATCTCCTCTCAGGGATGCCGTTGGACCAAAAAGGTCTCATCCGCCTTTAGAGTGGCATTTCCTCCAACTCAGGGGCTACCCAGAGCCCCAGACCCAAAGCCAGCTCCTACAAACAAAGCGGCATCCGGTGGTCGGACAATGGGGGCGGCCTGATAACGCGCAGGCCACGCGGGTTATTGTGCTAACAAGCATAAAAATAAACACAGCAACAAACGAACGAACCAACAGATCATCACAAAAATTTGGCCATTCATTCTTCGTGCTATACCCATCAAGAACTCATGTAAATTTCATAAAAATTCACCCATAACTTTTTGAGCTATGGCAGCGCAGGGGTGAGATGCATTTTATGAAACTTTTGATTAAATTACCTTTGAAATGACATTGTGAAAAATTGATGATAATTACATTTAAAAACAATTCCTGGTAGGTTTAGATTAAGACAACAGGGCGTTCTGCAGTTTCACTACTGGAAATCAGTATGACACTATTAGCCAAGTGTAATTTTCCCCATCTAAACTCTTGGTCAAACGTTTAAAACTACTTGAAAATGTGAAAAATAACGACATTTTAATGACTAATAAAATCTTCGATTAGGTATCAGTAATTCCTAAAGGTAAAAAGTGAGAAAGATGAAAATACTTGCAGCGACAATTTATTAATATATGTAGGTTTTTGTCAAATAATGAGTTTTTCAATTGATCAAAATACCTACCTTAGTTTGTGTACCTTGTGGCTCCTCTGAAGAAGTCTAGGTGACATTTCTCACGTCACCCCATGTGTTGGAGTGACAATGCTAGGAGTCTTCTGTGTTACGGCAGTTAGCGACCAAAGAGAGCCAGCAGCGAATTATCTTCACAGTGAACGTAACCGCTGACCGCTGGTCTATTTGGTATTCTTCTTAAATGAGAATCCAGCAAATTTTTAAATTCTCTAATTTTGGTATCAGTGCCGTTTCGAATATGCCGAGGCATTTTGGTAATCAATCTTGCTCCTCGCACATTGATGCAATTAGAATTTTTTGTGACTATGGCTTTTCCACAAGGCTTGTGATTCTACGAGTGTTTGATATTTCCGTATCTTAGCACTTCGAATTTTATTTCATTAAAGGTCATATCATTTTTACTGACCATTGGCAGATGCTTTTCCAATCTCGCTGCACAGACATCATATCTTCCTTGAACTGCACAGCAGCTAGTATTCGTGTATCGTCAGCAAATGACGAAGGGACTGCATTGTTACATCCGTACTCCATGTCATTGATCATGATGAGAAAGAGAACAGGCCCAAGCACGGTGCCTTGTGGTACTCCACTGAGTACCGGTTGTCTTGATGACACTTTGTTGTTGACAATTACACTATGAGTTTTATTTGACAGGAACGCTTCAAGCGACCGAAGACATTTTCCATGGATACCAATAAGGAAAGTTACAACATTAGGATTCCGTGGGCAACCTTGTCAGAAGCCTTAGCGAAATCTAAGTATATTACGTCCAAATTCTTTTCTTGGCCCAATGTCTCTACGATGGAATCATAATTTTCCTGCAGCTGTGGAGTAGTGGAACGTTTATGTCGAAAACCATGTTGTTTTGATGTGAGTAGGTCATTACTCTCTAGGTGGTGTACTAGGTGTTTACGGGACACCCTTTCAAACATTGTCACTATGTGGCTAGTTAATGAAACAGGTCTATAGTTAGCTGGATCTAGCAATTTCCAGTTTTGGGGATTGGGATGACGATTGCGTGTTTTGTGTGCTTGGAATAACACCGTCACCCAATGACTTGCGTCATATGAGGTAAAGCGGGTAAGAAATGATAAGCTTGCACATTTTGAGAATTTTTGCAGGAACATCAAATGGTCCTGAAGCACTCTTTCCGCCCTTTTTATCGATGTTAATTCTATGCTCAGTTTTGTGATTTTAAAAATCCATTAGGTAGTTATTAGCTGCTTCTAATAAATGAACATCAGGGTAACTGGTCTTTTTCTAAAAGCTATCTGGTATTGGCGGCTCAGTATTTCACTCATCTCGTTATCAGTCATTGATCCATTTTCGTCCAAAGTGGTACTATTTTTGCTTTCACAGACGAGTAATTTGATGCAAAAGAGAAAAAGTACTTGCTGTTTGCTATTATGTTCTTGACGGCTTGCAGTTGTTTTTCCTGTTTCTCTTCATCATGAGATTTCGCAAGTTTATATTCAATCTCTTCCAGCTTTCGCCGGCATTCAGTTTGTCGCTGTAATACGCACGATGACTTTTGAAATTTAATCAATCTTGCTTTTTTATTTAGTAAGCTTTTACGGAATTTTATGGTGGCGATATTTAGGACATTTCCTCCTTGTCGGTGGTAGGTATTTCACGCACTTTTCCAACAGAACTTTCTCGAAGATTTCGTTCCTTGTTTCACTTTGAGTACAGTCATTTAGAAGAGTGTCCCAGTTCGCAGACTGCAACTCATCGTTCAAACTTTCCCAATTTATCTGATTATTGAAAGCATTTAGATCTCGAAGACAATTTACGCTATTTTGCCCATCATTCTTTGAGTCACTTGCTTCATAGCTACAGAACTGGGTTGTGATATCAATGATTTTGAGATCAGACAAAGCTGTATCTTGGGTGCTGAGATTATTTACAAATTCGGTATTCTGTACAAAGAGGAGGTCTAAGATGTTGTCTTTCCTTGTTGGCAAAAAAATCATCTGCACTAACAGAAGTTGTTCCATTACCTGAAGTAAAGATACTGCTTGTTTTCATTCATCTACTGTGTACGAAAATTTCTTGCGTAAAATATAACTACCTGTTTTATCAGGTACATCTCGATGTAGTCACTTTAGGAATGGAAAGTTGAATTTACCTGTACAGCGGTGTGCCCACTAACAACTTTCGTCGCCGCTACGAGCCTATCGACGATGGAATTGCAGCTATCGACGATGCGGTGTCGGTCTCAGCATTTGCTGCGCTGCCAAATATCCGAAATATTATATTTATCTTTTTCAAGAAATTTGCTGCCGTTATTCAATGCTTAATTACAATTGTAAGTTCCAAAACAGTCCAAGATAATTTTATATTGATGGGAAAGGTGGCTAAGTACGAAATAAGTACGAAATATGACATGCGCAATCTCTCAAGCCTCGCCTAAGTCACCTTCATGGGCTGGTCGAACTATAGTGTAAACGCTTCACACTGCGTCGCCTCAGCATACACCAACACCCCTCCAACTCTATTAACTAGAAGAAGATATTCACTTATTATTTCAGGGAGTATTGCAACCAAGATGCTACCGTAGCCAACTAAAACGTTTCTGTCTTTAAACTTCCAGCGGATGATTCGATAAATTAGTTTTATTCATCCTGATTCGAGATAGCGTTGCATCGGTCGCGAGATTCTTGGAAAGTCGTGTGAAATGAACAAGCCGCTGGTCCACTGATATTAGTGTTTACTTATGTGTCACTGTGACTGTTGTTTTGTAGACTTGAAAACATGAAAACATGATAGTTATGTGAATATTCTGAGTATAGATCATCACTACATGTCGAAATATTTCTACTCGTTACTTTATTTATTATCCACTCTTTTGGGACACTGTCGCAATTTGAAGCCTCGTTTGCATATCGGACACTGTGTGATTGCATTTACATCATTAGCACCACTTTTGTTCATCGATAAAATATGCACTAAATGTACTTTTTGAATACGTTCTCTTTCGTATCTCTTTTTTCAGGTTTTTCTCCTTGAATATTCATTTCCATCAATAGTGACGTAATCTCGTCGACGTGCCAAAAACCATCACATCTGGTGCATATCACCAGCATGTTCGTGATTTCAAACATGTACAATTTGCCTAATTGGGTCAGCATACGGTTTGACGCTATCTCTTAGTGCGTTTGATTTGTTTAATCATGAAAACTTTGATCAGCTGCGTCTGGACTCGTTCTTAGAGGGTAGAATTTTTTTTCATGTTGGACAAAGGCTTTCAATCATACCACTGCTTCAACTCTGCATCTGGGGTAGAAAAACTACTATTTCGATTGGCGGCCGTATCTTAGGGTGCGCCATATTGGACGGCGATTTAACCATTTCGAGGCTCCACTTCTCCTGAACCACATTCTTGTGATGTGGCTTCTAATCGCCCAATGCGTGTCAGGGATTCATCTCCAATTCTTTATCCGTGAGACTTCTAAACACTCAATCATGTTCGTAATATATTTATAGGGTCTACGTCATTCAGTGCCATAGCGTCCCTTCAAACCAATCCAACATAAGTCAAAGTGGCGAAATCAAAGCCCCAGCTTTAGGATCCGGACGACTGAAGCCTCGAAGTCTTGAACTCATGTGCTTCTCCAACGCGCCAGACCCCCGTGTATGAGACCCAACTTGCGTTATCTGAAAGATTCTAAGCTAGGGGGAGGTCATAGACATTGAAAACTTTTTTTTTTAAGATGTATTTGCTTGAGTCAACAAACTCGAGCTAATCTACACCCACTCAGCTGAACTTGCCAGTAACCTCAGATAAATGCTCTAGTATTGACTATTTCAATTGAGTTCCATATGTTAACCCTTAGCTATCTGGTTGCCTGTAAGATTTTCAAAAAAATCACTCTTGCTTCGTAAGCACTTTTACTTTTGAGCTTTCTTCACAATCTCCCTTCCATACTATCTTTTCGCCTTGGTTGCTGATACTTAGCTGCATCCTCCCTAACTAAGTTTCAACAACGCTTTCCTCGATCATACGAGAAATCGACATTTTTATTGGTCCTTTCAGGATTAATATTGGATCGTCAGCTTATCTTTCCGGTTTGTATTTTTGATTAGTCGATGGTCATTTCTTCATCTGCGCGTTTTCAGTCTTCATGTGAACGTTTTAGATGATTTTATCCGGTATTCTTTTGGATTTTAATAAGTATTCATATTTATCTACATTTATATTCTCAGTGGCTTTTCCTTCTTGTCCGTTTGCATTTTTTTTTCCGCCGGATGGCAGTTTTCGGCCCCTCTTGCTAAGTTTGCTACCAAGACAGTTCTCTCTTATTCCTCTTTCCGTTGACACTTGCATGTGCTTTTCATTCTGTCGTGTTTTGTACAGATCACAATATTATTTTTTGTGGCATAGTCTGTCTTTTCCCGTCAGAGACCATGACATCGGCTGGGCCACAGGCCCAAGGGTATATTAGTAGGGTTCGCCCTTCCTGTGTTATGGCGAGCGGCGCCCCCATGGGGGTGTGTGTAGGTTACTTTAGCCATTAGCTAGGCTTTCGGGTATTCTGTCTTCCGTGCCCACTTTGTTTCCTTCCTGATTTCACACTCCTATTGATCTTACTTTTCCCTGTATTTCCCCTTCTTTTCGGACTTACTCTTCCTCTTCCCATCATCAATTTCCTCGTGCACGGGTTCCGCATTTTTGTCGACATACTATATGTCCCTTCCTTTTCCTCTCTTGAATCATCAGACTTGTGTCTAGGGTGGCCTGACCAACTAATATAATAATAATTAGAGCCGGAATTTTTAGCATTTATTCGATTATTGCTATTACGACTGTACAGTAGATGCAAATAAAAATTTGCATTTATTGCAGAATATAGTTCTATGCTATAAATAGTATTTTGACTATACACAAAGCCAAAAGTAGTCATTATGCAATAAATTACTGTAAGACCTGCACAAAGGAGTACGTATTTGTACCACTAAACATATAATTATTCGACTATTTCGAAAAGATCAATAAATAATGAGTATATAACTAAATGGGCCATGTTTCAACTTTATTTACATTTCCTATTAAAGAAAACGTAAGGAATTGTGCAAGTCACTGCCATTCGTCACGACATTACCATTGAAACAAGTGCTGGCAGTGGACAAGTGAACTGATACGACGGGGAGGCGGATTGCGACAGCAATAATAGGCACACTTGAAGTGGAGAAAGAATGTGACATGGGCTAGTTGTACAACAAAATTTGGTTGATTTAGTTGGTGAGAATCAAAGCAGTTCTGATTTTTTTGATTTACAACTAATGTGTGTGTAGAACTTTGTCTAACAGTGTATGCTTTACATGCAGATAAAGTTGGCCAGTAAGTTGGATAGTGTATGGGCCGCTTTAGCGTTTTCTGCCTCATTTTGAAAGGCTAACTTCTCAGGGGTTGCATATTTATTCAAAGGAACAACAGCATTGTTCTCATTTTTTGTTGTTCTTTGAAAGTCCGCGCTTGTTTCCCCTTATATAGCCTTATAATTTTTAGTGGTATCCTGGCGATATAGCTTATATCCACCCCCTGGTTTCTTTCAAAATGATTGTATGCCTTCTCAGGGTGATCTTGGGCCAGATATTAGCAAGTTTGTATCCCGCTTCCCGCAGAGAAGCTGTAAGTCCTGTGGTGTAGGTCGATTTTCCAATTTTCTGAACGTTTTTTTTCTAAGAATAGTTTGTACTTAGTGACGTATTTCAAATTGGCGAGGTTTTTTTTTTTTTTTTTTGTCGTTGTCGAATTGCCTTCTTCCTTCCTTTGTCTAGCGTGTTACCATTTTTCAGTCTTAGCATGATGTCAAGCCTTGATTTCATGAGCACAGTCTTTTGTTCAGCTTCTAGTTCCTAATATAGTTTAGTTATTATTCTGGCCGGCCCTTTGCCTGCCACAATATATTTGGGCCTCACAAACCCAAAGGTCCCGAGTGCCTCCTTCGCAGGGGATGTTGCAGCTAGCCTCAGTTACTGCTGAGAAGGTGAGTTTGAGAGGAGATGAACAGGCTGGTGCCATAGCTGGGTACTCAGTCTTCCGCAGTCTGCTCCTCTCTCTTCTGTGAGGTAGTACCACCCGATTCTCTTTTCCTTTCTTTTCTCTTCTTCCTTTTTTCGGCAAAAGCCCGTACTGGCGATGGCAGGGTCTGGGCGTGTGGATAGCTGGCCGCTTTCGTAGCTATCATGACTGTCGATTTGTTCTATTGTGTATTTTTTTATTTTTCCATTGTGTGTGGTGTATATTCCTTTATTGTTCTTTGCGTGCCCGATAGTTAGATATCCGGACGTGAAGGAGAACCCCGGTCCTCGTGGCTCTGGGTCTCGCTCCTGCCGCATCTTGTGTACTAATGTTCGGGGTCTATGTGATAATTTGGCGCACCTCGTCGTAGCCTCTCCCAATTATGATCTGGTGCTTTGTTCGGAGACGCTCGTCTCAAGCCATCGTCATGTTCCTGGGCTGATAATCCCAAACTTTAAAAAGCCAATGCTATGGTTGCGAGACTCATGCCCTGGATTTAGGGGTTTGGCTGCTTACGTTCGAAAGGGTGTTGTTGTGTCTCGGCAGAGTGAATAGGAGTGTCCATGTTTTGAGCTGATGGTGCTTCGAGTCTGTGACTCATTTAGGAACTTTTATTTGTTTTCAATGTATCGCAGCCCGTCTGCTGATGATAGGGTCTTTGGTTGTCTCTTAGATGCAGTGGCTAGAATTTAGTCGTCGGATAGGCGTTCTGCTTTTGTCTCCATGGGTCATTTTAATTGCCACCATTTGGTTATGCTCTAGGAGGACCGATTGCCATGGCCATGCAGCCTTCGCTTTCGCGAGTGCCTCTGGTTGTGAGCAGTTGGTTGAGGGTCCCACCCATTCGATGGGAGGTGTTCTTGACCTGCTGATGACTGATGTTCCCGATATGGTTGGAGTGTCAGTGGTGTCTCCCATTGGTTCCTCAGACCATGGTGCCCTCTCTGCGACGCTGCAAGTTCGTCAGCGGGTCCCCGGAAGCACTGTGAAATATTTTTGAAGTCCAGAATGAATTGGTCTCTGGTGCCATATCCTTGCGCTACCATGGGGTGTTGTGAGTCTCCTGATCCTGGGTCTACTTTGGATCGGATTTTCTCTAACATGGTGCGAGCCTATGTCCCATCCCCCTTCATACCGGTCAGGACAGGCGATGAGCCCTGCTTTGATGATGCCTGTAGGAGAGCGCACCATTTGAAACCGGAGGCATACGCCCGTTGGCGTACTAGCCGGTCTGCTGTTGACTTTGAGCGTTTCAAGGAACAATAGCGTCGGGCTGATCTACTTATAAGGAAGCTGAGAGGGAGCATAATTTGAGGTCCAGGGAGTTGTTAGCTTCGTCTGTTAGCGCATATAAGTGATAGTCCACCTTGAAGAGCGCTGTGCTTGGTGTGAGCACTTCTGACCCCTGTAGTTGGTGCTGGTGGTGATCTTGTTGCAGAACCCGTTGCCAAGGCGGGCCTTTTGTTGCGCTACTTGGATGGGAAGCAGAGCCGGGACCGAGTGCGCATTCCTTTAGCGTCTAATCCCGAGCTGAGATTATCCGGTTTTGCTTTCTGATCTTCTGAAGTGCACCGCCTACTTCTTGACCTGGACCCCTAGGGGGCACTGATCAATCAGGTATATTTCCTCTCTTTGTTTGGAGGGTTGCTGGTGTGCTCGAAGCCCCGCTTGCTTCCGTGTTCCGTCGGATGTTACGGCTTGGCTCTTTTCCGGAGTGCTGGCGTATCGCTCATGTGACACCTGTTCCGAATGGCTCTGTTTAATCCCGCGCTTCCGACTGTAGACCCATCTCGATCAAACCTGTTTTGTCGAAAGTTTATGAAAATTTGGTTGCGTCGACGTTGGACTATTTTCTTGAGAAGCAGGATGTCCTTCCCCAACACAGTATGGTTTTCGTAAGGGCTTGGGAACTTGTGATGCTATGTTAAAGGACACCTTGGTCCCATGGCTGGATGACATACCCCTTTCGCTGCTTCGAAACTTGATTTTCATGCATGATAATGCGCCTTCTCACTCTGCCCGTACTACCACAGTATTTCTGGACTCTTAGGGGTCCATAGAGAGATACTGATGGTTTGGCCACCGTGCTCACCTGACTTAAACCCAATTGAAAACACTTGGGCCCTTCTTAAAAGGGAAATTTACGCAGATGGAAGGCAGTACAACACAAAATCTGTCTTGTGGGATGCTGTTGCAGGAGCAAGGACAATTCCACCCTCTGCAATAAAGAAACTAACTGGCTGCATGGATTCTAGGATTATTGAAGTTATTAAACGTCATAGGGGTCATGTTGGCAAACAAGGCTTTTTTCAGTCATTGTAACCTTTGATTAATGATTTCTTGTTTAATGCATATTATTCTCATTTGTGCTATTCATTTTTACTCCGATAGTGATATAAAACTGTGAATATTTTTTTTTAGCCAAAAAGCTATTACCGCCGCTCAGTGAAAATAGTAAACTTGACAAAAAAAAAAACATAATTTTTCTAAAAGCAGCTCGATTAGTCGTTTGAAAATTTACACACTATAAGCATCATAAGTTAACTTTCTGAGAAATTTTTACTGAAATAGTCGAAATGTGGTCAATTCTGCGATAAAGCTGTTATTTCCGTTCTAAGCGCAGACTATTACGGTAGCTGAGGTGACAGCAACAGTGTCCTGACAGCTACACACCACAATGGCAAGACTAAGAACACTCTTACTGAAAAAAAGTGGGGGAAATAAATATTCGTACACCATAAAATTTCTTATTTAAACAAATCTAGCGAACCAAATATTAATAAATTAATAATGAATTATTCTCCCCCACTTTTTTTCTTTTTGCCTCAGTGATCTGTATGCTACTGGCATAATGGCAATAGCTCATAGATGGCAGGGGCGTAAGTCTCGGTGTCTCTTTAGGAATGGGCCTGCTTGTTCGTCTACTGCCGCAAATCTATTCGGATATATTAGTGAACCCGTGCATGAATAAATCATGCAATAATCGATATGTTTGCTTAATAAAAACCAGAGTGGAGTCTTAGCTTCTCAGACTTGCTTCTTCATTTTCTTCATTGAACCTTTGAAGTTCTCTCATCCTTTGGTTGCTTCTTCTCCATTCTCCTTTCACGTGCTTCTTCTATATTGACAGGCAGAAGCAAAATCTTGAGTAAAACACTGCAATAAACTTGAATGCAATTCTAGTCAGCTTATATACCATGCGAGCGCACCGTAGATATGAGCCACTATTGAAACTCAAATATCTGCTTCAT
Organism: Parhyale hawaiensis; assembly: GCA_001587735.2. Lineage (NCBI taxonomy): Eukaryota > Metazoa > Arthropoda > Malacostraca > Amphipoda > Hyalidae > Parhyale > Parhyale hawaiensis. The sequence continues at coordinate 3,918,314 of LQNS02277221.1, read as the reverse complement.
TGAAGTGCTGAAATTTTGGCCTCTGAAGATGAAACTGCTGTGTCAAAGAAAGACAGCAAGCTAGAGGAAATTATCCACTGCCAGTGAAAAAATCATCACTTCGTGATAGCTCCGTTGATGATTAGGCCTATACTGAATTTATACGACGTTACCTCAGAGAAAAAAGTTATAAAATCACATTCCAGAACCTGCAAATATCTCTGCTTCGATTTCAAGAACTGTTTCAAGCAAGAAGTGCATTCAGTTAAAGGGATAAGGATTTCACTTCTGCCATCTTCTGCCTGGTAATCGATCTTCATGTAAACGTGAGTTAATAACAAAATCTGCAACCTGACCGTTTTTCTGCCTATCTATTACTTAAAGAAGCTGACGCGAAATGAATAAATACTCAAAGCGTTTTATATTAGGAATTGAGACAGTATTTGTATTATTGCGTAAACGAAACACACACAACAACAAAAGTAAATTCCTACATAATAAAAATTATAAAGCAATTTATATGTTTTGGATTGAACAAGTTATTTGTACAAGGCAAAAACTACTTTATAACAACATTTAATATCTTGTGGCGTATCCTTTGTTCAGTTCAACGGCAATTAATCCCTTTCTAATTTTTTTTGCGAAGCCATGACATGTTTCCTGAGGGTTTTTAGCCCATTTTTCCTCATGCGACCACAACACGTTTTCCAGAACGACTCTGGCTTGTCCTTGTGTTCACGGACGAGATTCAGACGAGCTTCCCTATTTCGTTGCGACAGCAGGAGAGTTTTGCGAGGAGTTCGAGAACTTAAGCGGTTTTGGTGCAAATCGTGGCTTATTGTACGAAGGCTAACGCTTGTCCCTGCTGCTAGTAAGTCCTGTTGAAGCTCTTTGCGAGTAGTCATGGGATTTTCGGACTCATTCCCAGCCATTTTTCTTGAAGCTCTAGGGGAAATCTTCCGCGGCCTGCCAGATTTAAGTAGGTTTTCTACAGTTTCCGAACTTTTAAACCTTTTGATAAGTGACTCGATGGTGGTAAACGGTATTTTGAGTGCCTGTGATATTTTCCTATAACTTTCCCTGGAATTCCATTCTTTAATAATCAACTCTTTTAGAGAATTTGTAAGCTCCTTGCTTTTTGCCATGGTTACAACCTTCTAAGAAGTCGCTCAAAATAATGACCCCTAAGTTGTTCAAGGACTATTGTAAGCTTCTAACGTAAAATCTTGAAGATTCTGGAAGTTCTTGAACAGTCAAAGCAATTTTAAAATGAAAAATCGTTGATACGAATACATTTCTCAACCCCAGATTTGTAAAATATCAATTTTTTATAATTCTATATAACTTTTGGTTTTGTTGATGTATATAAATTGATAACGCTTAAATACAAATACTGTACGAATATATTTGTTTGGTTCACTAGATTTTTTTACTTAAACAATTTCACGATGTACCAATATTTATTACCCCCCCCCCCCCTGTATAAATACCTAAACTATAGTGGAACAAAAAAATCGAGTCAAGTTTGTCTCAGAACTCGATCAAGTTTTCGCAACTCGACCACACGAGTCCGGAAAGGAAGATGCTGCGGGGTCTCTAATCAAAAATAATGTGTGCTGATTGGGAAGAAATGTTGATTCGTTATGCTAGATGCCTGGCAACATTTCAGCTGGCTGGCATATAGTCTCGGTTTCGGGAGCAATGTCAGTTTCGAAAGAAGTTAAACAGCACGCTAGTTTCCGATACATGCGACAACCTCCTTCTTTGGCAAACACTCAAAAAATTGTGAAAAAAGTATACAAGGTGAATATACAGTGAAATATCAATCCTCGGCCATAATACGTTCCGGAATTTTGATCGAGTTTCGATATGGTGGACTTGCGAATCAACATTTCTCTCCATTCAGTACCCATTTTTTTATTAAAGCCCTGGTAGCATCTTCCCGTCCGGGCTCACGTGGTCGAGTTGCGAAAATATGATAGAGTTCTGAGGCTAACTTGACTCGAAATTTTTGGTGAAATTTCTACTTCTTCGTGTTCAGAGTCGTTGGAGAACCGAGGATTCACTGTACTACGAACTACGCTTTACAACATCTCTCTATTGGATGCCAATTATAATGTCGGCCTTTGCAACAATTCACTACAGATGGCGCCGTAACCTTTAAGTTTCTGTTCGTTTTCTCAGGTTCAGGGGTTTCTCTTCGAGAAGCTTTCTCGTTTTTTTTGGAATATCTGTTTGGGAACTGATACTGTATAATTGGTATGCTTGGCAGGTTGACTATAAGATGAGTTTGCTTCTGTCAGGTTGTCCAAAATTATATAAGATTCTCAAGTTTGTTCGTCATATTTCTGTGAATCCGCGTTATCATCAAGTTGCTCTTCCCATGCGTGACGACGATCACCCGTGACTGAGTTGCCCCGTTTTATTGAGCCCAGTTCACATTGTGGGCTGTGCAGCGCGTGGCCAAGCGCAAGTTAGGGAGATTTTTTCCAATATCTTAGCCCTTTGTCCGTAGTTTTTGACGGTTGTCGAAAACAGCTGATTTTTTTTCGGTTTTAATAGTGTACATGCAATCAGCACCCCATACGTAGGCCAAACTTTTGATAAATATTTCAGACAGTCACCGATAAAACCAATCACGGTCACTGTGCGTACTATGGCCCGATTGATACCAGTTCACTTCCGGCATGTTTTAATCGCGACACTACATACTGACCGTAGTGTTATGCCGATGCCACACGCTATCCAAAAAAACGAGTATCCGAGTTTTGCGCGCGAAATCGACGTCGAAAAACCCGCACACTCCCGCTTTTGCGCAAAATTCTAGGATGGAGCATGCAGCACTTTTGCGCTCGATTCACTGGTCAAATGCACGAAATTCAGTAAAGAAACCGCCACCAACAGGAAGCGAAGAGCTACTGCCGTAGATAGAGGTCAACATTTTCAGCGCATAGTCTCCATCTTTTATTCTGTGTTATTTATATTGTATTGCGTGTAGATTACACTCTTTGCTTCCTGGCCACCAGAGACATCCAGCGGAGGGTAGGGCGTTCGGTTCGCTTTCGGAGCCGCAATGGTTTATTAATTTCAAGATATTCTATCATATAATTGTACTTAGCATTACTTTTGAAGGCATTGGATAGTATCTATCGTACTATTCTGCTTGTCAGAAATATTTTTATCATGGTGTTCAGTCCGTCATTTGGATGAACGGAGCTCGAAGTTTTTTGACCAACAGACCATTCTCACGTGTGAATAGAGAGGTGCTTTTTTGCGCAAAATATATTGCGCGTTTGCGCGAGTTTCCTCAGCTTTTGGCTAGCGTGTGTCACCGCCACTAGGAATTAATCTCGATTGAATGAAAAACTAATTGTAGACCGTGTTCTATTAAATCTCCAATTTACAAAGCAAAACTAAGGTCTCATTTGTAAGTAGCGAATTGATATCAGTCGGGTCATTTCAGTCTGTGTGTAAATGATTAGGCTACCATTGTTGTTCACCCTAATCGCTCGCTCATTAAAAATACAGAATTCATGTATCTATATATAATATTTATCGTATTCATTCATGATTTTATCTGTTCTTCGAACGTTTTTCAAAGTCCCAAGATTAAGGTAACTGACGACATCGTGGGAAAAATCCCACAGTGAATATGCCCTCGTGCTTGGCCAAGCGCTCCACAGCCCTCAATGTGAACTGGGCCTTTGGACGGATGCCCCGCATTTCCTAGGTTCCTCATATCTTTGGACCGCGATTGCCGTCGATATTAACAGTTAAACTTTAAACATAATAGCGCCCCGGCCGTCGCACCGACACTTTAGGATATAAAAACACAGCAGTCCACTAGATATCGTTTATTATGAGATCTAGCATTATAATTTGGCATTGTAACTCCTCACAAAGCAGAGAGACTATGAGGCGCCTATCAGCCTGCGCCTAAAACGGCACGCGCTCCCTTAACTGCTACCATCACATCACATGTTGTATGTCAGAGCCTCGTCTGGGGCTTCCGCACGTACATCCCTCGCAAATCATACCCGTACTATGGCAGAGATAGCAACTACAGACTACATAAAAGCGGTAGTACAGAGTGTTCCAAAACGTATATAGTAGTTGTAGGGATAGTCCAATGGAGACTAGTTAGCTGTTATATGCATGCATTCGTTGCAGCAAAAACTTTCAATGCGCCAGTAAATAAAAGGTAACCATACAACTGCAGTAACTTTCTAAAGCATCATATTATTTTCGTCGGTAAAAGTTACAGGATTATTATTTACAGGGTTATTGAACATGCTAAAATATCCCTTCAGTTGCATTTTTAATCCAGACGCATTCATTTCATGCGAAATTAAGGTGAACATTGCGACAACTTTATTAAATAGCTTGATCACCACTAATTGAACCCCGCGAAGTTTCGTCATAGCAATATATAACTGAATTGGAACAGAGGAACTCAAATCTTAGGGTTGAGTTCCTCGTCCTCAAACCGAAGGAGTTCATGAAGCGGTCCAGTACTAAATTTCTGTGAACATTTGAAGAATTTTTATGATTTTAATACTTTGAATTTTCATTGTATGTGATGTATAATTTTTGGAACACTCTGTATTATTAGTCGGGGTGAAGCCACATGAGCTCGCAGGTTTAGGGTTTGTCCGAGTGGTCCGCAACTGTCGACACAATCTATTGGTGTTAGCTTTACCTTGTCCGTAACTTTAGTCCCAAGTGCTGCATTGACAAATGCAGTCGCTAAGCAATTTAGCCCCGGAACTTCCTCCAAAGTGGCAATTAAAAGTTCAGAGTTGAAGTCCCCACAGGTTAAAGGTAATTGGAGTAGATTAAACTGCGAAGGCCGCGAGCCACACGGACACAACCCTGGTGTCAGTCATACAGAACATTCGGGTCTCAGTCTCGACAATTGGAGAGCGCCGTTTTGAATTCTTGCCATGCGCAGCACAACCCTTATACGAGAATATTCGATGTAGAGAGCCCGCTGCTGTACAAGACAATCATAAACCAATCAGCACCCCGCAATGCACTAAAACAAAAATTCTTGACAAATCTAGCCAAGAAAATTAAAAGGTCAAATTGATAGATCTGGCATGGTCGAAACTTAGATTAATTTTCTTTTTTTCTCGTGAGATACACGTTATTATATGATAATTTCGTTTATACATAAAACACAATTTTATGACATCGAGGGAGAATAATGATAGTAATAAAGTCTATCGTAATATCTAAAGACGGATTCACGGGAATAGTCTCGCAGTTCGGTTCCCGCATCTTGTGTTCTAGTAAACATAACTTCGCGTCCGACGACAGCGTTAGCAGCATGTTAGCCATCCTGTCAGTTGGCTCAGCAAATGACGCTATGGGTGAAGTTGCGGATTTCCGTTCATACTTCGAGAGAATTTTTAACTCTGAAAGATGTAGATTTTTCTACTATATAAAAGGGGACTGTAGCGCAGTCGGAAGCTAGATGTTGAGTTCCGTTCCCAAACTAAAAGTTCCGTATACAATATTTGTAGCTTGTGTAGCGGCATACGGTAGACATGGTAGCTTCAAATGATCTACATTAAAAACATCAAGAAATGGAAAAAATTTTTGGAAAATATATTACGGCAGGTAGGCGTGGAGCAAAAAAGAAAATCGGTAAAGGAAAAAAATTAAAATGCAGACATCGCGACGAAAAAACAATCATATATCACGAATGTTTGATGTTTGAATTTGTCGATTTTTTTTGCATTTCAGATATTTCTCTCTTTTGCAGCTCCCCACCTGCTATCATGAACCTTAGTTCTCGTTTTTTCACCACTTTCCTAAAGCAGAACAGTTAACTCTTTGTCGGGCAGCCGTAAAACACGTTTATTGGAGTGGCATTAGGATGGGAACTAAATATGGTCCCAGTCTATTCCGCTATGTAAAGTTTCCTTCGAATAGTTAGTTATGCATGGTTACGCAATGACTGGCCCATGAACCCGACTTTAGTCTACTACAAGATTATTCCGTTTGTTCTCTAGCAGTATTTTTTTTCGTTGCAAAGCTTCTTCCGCTGATTGAATTCCGGTAAGAGAATGAGTCGTTTTAGGGAGGTGGCACAGACGGAGTCAGGGTTAGAACTTCTGGCATTAAGCGGTTGGGTGCGCCTCTTACGGCTTTCTTCTGCAACATTTACAGGGTAAACTGGAGAAGGCGACAACTTCATATTTTGTTCAAAAATATGAAGACATTTTTTCGTTTTAGGACTGCTGCCTCTTATAATGTTAGACCGAAAGTTTGATCTAAACTGTATTTATATATGCGTGCTGGTACTATTAAGAAGTAATAATTTCCAGAGAAAGACTTGACTACGCCACAAAGAGCCACCGCATTTGAATCAGAGTGTATGATATTCATGAGATTCTGTCTAACCTCACCAGCCTCTTGCTCGCCCTGATGCAGTGAACAGCGGCTGATTGCGAATAGCAGAAATCAATTTGCTTGCTGTTTGCATTGCTTAGATCCAAGGCATTCAAAATGCATTGTTAACCAGCAAGCGAGACTAGTCGATGCTCAAGTGGCAGCTTTAATAAACTCATCTTGACTTACGCTCCATAAAATAGAAGACTGGGGTTTGGACCACATCCGATGACATCCTTTAGTAGTCGGTCAGAAATTTTTGGCTAATATATTTGACGTTCACATACAATATCAAGCATTCGTTTCGATGTAGATTAATATGCAGCAGTAGTATATGTATCTGTGCAAACTAAATACCTATCTAGTAGGTACAAGTACGAATGTTACTGTCAACCAAAAGCAGAGTGTTTGATACCAAACTCCAGTATGCAGAGTAGCCTCTGACGGCCTCCGTAAGACTTAGCTTTCCTTGGACATGGAGCAAGACCCGTTCGTTTCCTGGATGCTCTGATCATCCTGTGCCTGTAGTATGAGGAATAGTCCAAGAAGACCAAAGAATCGCGTTTGCCCAAGATTTTGAATTCCATGAGTTTACATTTGTCCCTTCACAAATACTCAAAATTCAGGTTGTTAAAAGGTGGGCGTTATTGCTGTTTTTGACAGGATCGTCAATAACCATCAAAAGTCAGTTTTTTTTAATTATTTTTTCCAAATTAGCACATATGCGGTGCTATGAAGCGAGACGCATTTGGAAAAGAAGTTGAAAAATATATATAAGACCTGTGCGTTTTGGACAGGCAAGAAGTACAAATACAAATGCCCATGCATATATACAAATGCCCATACAAATACATCACTCACAGCGATATAAATGTCCCCTGAGTAATAAATAATGACATTAAGCACTCATTGTATATATCAGTTCTGTATCTGGAATTTTTTAATTATGCATGCACTAATTAGTAAGGTAGTGTGCTTACTATCATTGGTTGCTTCATTTGAGAACGATGGTGTATCATCCGCGGATGTGCTGAAAGTCCAGGTCACAAAAGTACCGACTGCGTAATGTCAACTGTGTAATGCCAGAGCAAATTATTGGAACTTCTCTGTTGCTCCAAAATTTTTCCCGAACAAAAAGTTGTTTTCTGACAGCAAGCACACGAACAGAAAAAAAGTGATCGTCCCCAAACTATAGTTGTATTATATTTTTTTATCGTTATCTTACAAATTTCATGAAATTTCACTCTTTTAAAAAAAAATTTTAAATTGTACCACCGGTGGTACATATCATTATGGCGGTTAATGAAAGTTGGTTAGGTACCACCGGTAGTACATTTGGCGGTTAACATGTTAATTAATGTGCATATAGTCTACAGTATGGCAAGAGCAAGCCCGAGACACTTTTCGTCGAATTAGATAAGTCACACCTGTGGAACCAGCGTTAAATATTCTCTCAAAGTTGTATTACACGATGCAACTTTTGCTGAGCAGCGCTCTATTTTTTCTCACTCCTCTCTCCCTAAGCTCCAGAATTTCCCCCTTGCGAGGTGAAGGAGACTGAACTATGAAAAACGACCATCCATACCAATAATAATTTTGATGCTCACTGGTTTCGAACAAAAAAAGGGAGTTTGAGTTTTAATGGTTATTACTTTAAGGAGAATATAAAAATCAAAGACTAACACCCAAACCATGGACTTGAGAAGAAAATCCTAAGATCGTGGGTAAAATCCCAAGGAGTGGTGACCGTATTG
>LQNS02277221.1:3805052-3823823 GCA_001587735.2 Parhyale hawaiensis | reverse complement strand
AAGAAGCAAATAAGAGAAGAGGAGATTCCGCACCGGCCTAGAGGCATTACGCAAACGTATAGGTTATTGCGTGAATTCTTCACGCACGGGTCCACTAGTATATTTATAAACACACGACGGTCATTCTTAGTATTAGATTAGATTATTTAATCAGCAGGTGTTGACTATTGAACAAGCCTCACCGATTTTCACAGATATATACCGTAATATACGCTATTCCGGCACTCTGGAGTCTTTGGTGTGTGCTTGTTTATCTGATGAATTGTATCTTCTCTTCCATTGCAGATATTTCAATATTGATACCGTATTCACTATTTATTGTGACGAGAGGAAAATGAAAGGAGTCAAATTCTAAGAGTCCCGACTCCCAAACCCTGGTTATGATCGTGTAAAATCACCTGAAAATCATGTAAAATAACTAGAACTAGCGGGGCCCGTGAAAATTACACGGCTATTGTTTTCTCTTTTCTAAGTGCAATGAACCTAGGAAAAGCAATTATACACTACCTTACTCTATGCCGATCGCACCTTTCCGACAAACAATTAGGATCACCGCAGAATCTAAAACCTCATACTATAGTAAGCGCCAGTGACAACTTTTTGGGCCGTTTTTCGACATATGTACTGAGTGAGTTAGAATTCTCCAAGATTTTACATCTTAAGTTTTTGCACGTTTCAAATACGCCAATGGATAGTCACGGTCGCACCTGATAGCAAGTCTCGGATGAACCTTCTCTTTGCGTGTTTTTCAGTCATGTAGCTCAGTTTTCATGACTGTTTCAGAAGTTCGCGCTTGCTTTCATTATCTTACGATTTTTTTTTAACTCCACGTCTCTTTCTTCTACATTCAATGGCGAAAGTTAATGAAATTTCAACGCAGTTAAGCAGTTGTAGCACTTTGGGGGCTTGTTTACACTGAACAGCCAGATTGTAATAGCTATATCTTGAGTGCAGACGAGAGACAGAGACGAGTACAGAGTTTACTCAGCAAACTCTGTTTCCAATTGATCCTAGTCTTCTTTCCGTTTTGGTTCATTTTTTTCACTTATGTCAGCCATTAGCTAGGCTTTCAGGACGTCTGTCTTTTGTGCTCACTTTGCTTCTTTCCCGATTTCATATATACTGTATACATCATCTCTTACTTGCTCATGCTTTATTCTGTTCTTCCTCTTCTTTCCCGACTTGCTGTTCCAATGTTCCAATGCGTTGATCCTGTGTGGAGTACCTTCGTGCAAGGGTTCCCCATTTCTATCGACATACTATATGTCCCTTGCTCTTTCCTCTGAGATATCGTTCCGCTCTGAAACGGAGGCTTAAACTTTCTGACTATAACTAACTAACTTACTTTCGATAATAAAAAAACATACGGTATGTTTTCGACGGGGTTTGACGTTCTTTCGACAACATAGATCAAGAAGTTATGGAAGGAATTTCATTATATATGTGTCTTAAGAAACTTATTTATTTTTTATGCTGATACGTCAGTCTCTCTGTCTGTTTATTGGCTACATCGTTGAAAAGTTAAGGACAAATCTACATCAGACCAACAGAAAATGTTAGCAAAGACACAAAGAGCAGCTGCATAATTATTGGTGATGATCCATTAGTTTGATTGTTCGTTTGTTATCAATCTTTCTTTCTGTTTGCGCTGTGTTTTATTTTGGTAGAAGTTTGCAGCTCTTGTTGGATATAAATTCCCTACTATGACTTTCATAAGCGGTATACATCTATAATACAGACCGATGTGTATTTATCTGTGTATTTATTTATTGATCCATTTTCTGTCACGCTTTACAAAACAGATGACGGAAATTAGCCCAGGTTGGAGGCTCTGGTTGGCTTCTCAAGTTCCATTGAAAACTGTGATTGAAAATAGGCCGGGTTGCAGAAGATGGCAAACGTATCTTAATCAGGGACAGTTGATATTCCAACAATGAAGACATCGCAGGCTTAGTCTGATTTGTACGAGTTTTAGCCTCTCCATACATCGATCGACTCGAGGGCAAAGTATAGGACGACCTTATGTCTGAATGCACTTTTTGCATTGCCGAAGTTTAAATCGCAGTACTGAAGATATCTGAAGCTTCAATTGGCACTCTCATGCATCTTGATTCGTAGTTTCTTCCCAGAGATGATTTCGTTGCTTCAACTATAGAACCAAATTTAATTCAAAGGTCGATGAAACAGCTTTCGCTGAGCAAAGCTCATTGGGCCTGTATAGGCTAGCCTAGCTTATCCACAATACCGAATCTGAGCTATTACATTGAGCGTTGCTGATCGGGCTGCAATAAGCAATGTATTTCTCCATTTCAGAGAAAAGAAAGTTTTGATACTGAGCGGCTGTGAAGTCGTCAACGCTCTTCTCAGGGTGCTTAGGTTAGCAGTTGTAATAACGAATGTATGATCAATGAAGACGGTCATCACAAATTCTTCTCTGACATTTTATGATAGAGCGGGCCCTCTAGTACTAACATGAACAGGCATTATTACCTCCGCCGAGGAGGTTATGTTTTCGTCGTGTTTGTTTGTCTCTCTCTGTCTGTTTCACTGTTTGTCTCTCTGTCTGTCACCAAGATAACTCAAAAAGTTATGAACCAATTTGGATGAAATTTACAGGGATTGTTAGGTATGTTAGGAGGAACAGGTTGTTAACTTTTGGTGAAGGTATGTCCATCCGTTTGTTTGTTTGTCTGCCTCATTTTTCTCAATGCCATAACTCAAAAAGTTATCAATGGATTTTGATGAAATTAACATGAGTTTTTATTGGGAATATAACAAAGAGCAAATGACCAAATTTTTATAATGATCCGTTTGTTCGTTCGTTTGTCATAGTTTTCAACTTTATGCTTGTTAGCACAATAACTAAAAAAATTATAAATAGATCTTTTTGACATTTATAGGGGTTGTTAGTAATGGCAAACGACATAAATGACTAAATTTTGGTGCAGATCAGTTTGTTCGTTTGTATGTTTGACTTATGTTTGTCATAACGTTTGTTAACAGTGTAACTCAAAATGTTATGAACGGATCTTCAAGAAAATTGAACAAGCTGTTATTAATATGAAAAGGCACAAATGATTACATTTTTGAGTTTATACAAAGAAAATTATTGTTTCAGAACCAATTTAAATTTTTTGCTACCGTTGCCTCACTTGGTGGAGGTATGCGCTCTCAGAGTGCTCTAGTTATTATATTCAGAAGTTTAGGTCTCTGTTTCCACAACAAAGGCGACGTCACAGAGGAAGAATGAAGGGACACGTATAGTGTGATAATAGACACGTAGAACTCATGCACGTGCGCGTTCCCACACAGGATCAACGTGCATGGAAACAGCAAGTCGGGAAAGAAGAAGAAGAACAGATGGAAGAAAGATCAGTATGAGTTACAGGTGAGAAGGAAGCAAAATGGGCACGAAAGACAGACAAGACGATCGTGATGACGACCCAACGGGTCACGGGTCGTCTAGTTTATAATTAACAATACCATATGGTATCAAATTGTGTTTTCTGTTTTATAGCAACAGTGTAGAATTATGAAAGTTGTGCTAGTTAGTATGTATTCACAATATTATTTGAACCTGTGACTTCATCAAGCAGATTCATACTCTGTACAGCGTGATGTGTCAAATCAATTTGCTTTACAACATCAAAAGCTCAAATAACATGGCCATTAGTACACTTTCTATATCTAGACAGTGATTACAGTCATAATTAAGAAGTAATTACCAGGTCTGCGTGCAAATAAAAATGCAAATCCGATATTCCCAGGTTTATACACTTCGAATTCAAAGATCCATGTAAATATTGTTTCAATATATTCATGTGTTCAAATGGGAGCGTCAGTTTATTGATGAACCAAAAATATCAAATTATTTTGATTTCATAGATATATATACTTCGGTTAGATGAGCTGTCCTGCCTTCGTGGGCTCGAGCACCGTATCAAGACTGTCGTACAGTACAGTCGTATTTCTTCCTGGTCTTTTCACTACGATTCCTACCTATATATAGCTACGTCATTCTAGAAAAAATGTCTTCTACCTATATAATACTTCAAAATATCATAAAAAACTAGAGCACTCTGAGAGTGCATACCTCCGCCAAGCGAGGCAACGGTAGTAAAAAATTCAAAGTGGCTCTGAAACCATGATTTTCTTTGTATAAACTCCAATATCTAATCATTTGTGTCTTTTGATACTAATAACAGCTTGAGCAATTTTCTTGAAGATCCGTTCATAACGTTTTGAGTTATACTGCTAACAAACGTTATGACAAACATGAGTCAAACATACAAACGAACAAACCGATCTGCAACAAAATTCAATCATTTATGTCTTTCAACCCCTATAAATTTCATAAAGATCCATTTATTTTTTTTTTTTAGTTATTGTGTTAACAAAAATAAAATTAAAATCAGTGACAAACGAACGAATGAACAAATGGATCATTACCAAAATTTGGTCATCTATTTTTTGTTATATACCTAACAACTCATGTTAATTTAATAAAAATCCATCAATCACTTTTTAAGTTATGACATTGAGAAAACATGAGGCAGACAAACAAACGGATGGCAATATCTTCACCAAAAGTTACTCTCTGTTTCTCCTAAGATACCTAACAATTCCTGTGAATTTCGTCTAAATCGGTTCCGAACTTTTTGAGTTATTTTTGGTGACAGACAGATAGACAGACAAGCACGACGAAAACAACCTCCTTGGAGGAGGTAAATATCACAAGATAGGTCTGGTTCTGCTAATATCCTACGGTAAATGCATAAAAAAAAGTGTGCAAGCACATCGCATTATGCTGCCATATTGATAAAAATCCCCCTGCAATGTCCGATCTTAATGGAAACTTCAAATATAAATCGTATCTCGAAAAGTAAGCATTTGCGGCAAAAACGTCATTCGTGAAAAACGTCTTAAAATGGGACCTTCTAATATTGGAAAGTCTATGAAGGTCCTAAAAGCGAATTGAACCGGGAAGAGTAAGGCTCATTAGTTAATAGAAACATGAAACAACACTACACATGAATGAACTGCCTTGATATCTGGCGTCACCCTGAACGTAAAATAAAATACTGTAAAATAATTCTGTAGCTTACTACGCTACAGATTACTTTGAAGCACTTGAATAGCAGTTAACACGTTAACTGCGGCGTGCCCACATGTGGGTCACTCAGGTCATGTTCCGACTGCGGGTGTCCTCCGGTGGGTCACAGTTTTAATTTTTATGATGTTCAACTCACCTCCACAGAGTAGCACACAACCGCACAGGTTTGGCTGCAGCCAAACTAACGTGTCACGACTTGTAATCTCCCGCACTGCTGCCTACCACCGGCTGTGGCTGCCGCAGTTAACGTGTTAATATACAAAATTCAGAAAATAAGCCGCTAGAAAATCAAGTCATCTGCAGACGAGGGACATTTTCGTTGATTCTAACTGGACAAATCGACAGTACATCAAGCTTGTTACAACATTTTAGCATACACTTACTTGATGTAACTTGATGTAGATGAGGCGACCCGCCTTCTACGGCTCGGGCGCCCTTGTCCGCAAGGCTGCTGGACGCATCATATCTTGGCCAAGGTGTCCGTGGCAACCAGGAAGAGGATGATCGTCTCGGTAGGGAACTCGACGAGAGCACAGCTTCCAAGGACCAGGCGTTGCCGAGCGCTGCGCAGGCCTCACGTAAAATTTAGACTCTGGCGCTGGGCTGCATAGGTGGCGCAGTCAACAAAGATGTGTTGCGGCGCGAGTCTCATCTGACAAGCATGGCACAGATGAGGAGCAGTGCGCCTGAAGAGATGCCGGCCCATGGGAAAGGAGGCTGACTCCAAGTCTCAAGCGCGTAACAGCAACTTGATAAGGTCGGCTGATATGCAGGGGCACCGAGTCAACCAAAGTAGGTTTGAACCTACGCATGATGAGCGGTCGAGACTCCCACTCATGTTTCCATGTGTGACAGTAATGTGCGTCGATCATCTTGCATCGATCATTGTAGCTAGCATACACATATAGCTTAGCGTACAGTGTATAAGAAACGTGCATGGCGATGAAATTCTTTAGGGTAAAGTTTTTCACATATTGCAAAGAATAGCGATTCTAGGTATAAGTTTAATGCCCCTTGATGCCGGTGAACACGCTATCTTTTTTTACGGACACGGTGTGAATGGGAGTAAAGTAGAACTAGGAGAACTGTTCTCATTTCTTGTGTATGAAATGGGCACAACAGTGCCGTCAGACGCTAAATATTTTTCAAATATGAAGAAAAACACTATCGTGTGAGCTCGACTTGCAGCGGGCGGTCACTGCGCGCAGCTGCCATTCTTACTTCCAGACAAATAATACAACTATTATTATTAAGCTGAGAGCAGTGCGGGGCTGGCTATTCCGCGATTGAAAGTATGCCATTCCTGTAGCTCGGGAAAAATATGTTAAGAGTGCATTTTTCGGGCATATAAAAAAGACCCTTTTTATTTTTTTAACTGATGTATTTTTTGATGTAGAATACTGATCCGAAGTCCGTTTGTGGCGGTCGGACCTAGTTTTGAGACATTTGACTTTGAAGTTCCTATTGTTTTCCTATGGGGAAAAATACCCGGTGATGGCAGAGTGTAGTGGAACAGCTTTAAATAGGTTTTTCGTGTTATAGAGGTAATTAGGTCGGGTCACGTCACGTCGGGTCAGGGTTCGGGCTTGGGGCTTGGGTTAGCCCCCCACCCAAAACAACCCAACCCATCCTAACCTAACCTAACTTAACCTAACCAACCTAACCTAAAAACCTATTTAAAAGCTGTTCCATTACACTACCATTGCCTGGTATTTCTCCCCATAGGAAAACAATGGGAACTTCAAAGTCAAATATCTTAAAAACTAGGTCCGACCGCCACAGACGGACTTCGGATTCGTATTCTACATCAAAAAATACATCAATTAAAAAAATAAAACGGGTCTTATTTCATATGCCTTTAAAATGCACTTTTACCCACAATATTTTTCAAGTTAACGTTTTGGATCACAGAATCGAATGTTAAAAAAACGTTGAATTTTTCGAAGAGGACAGTAATAACATTTAATATTTTTGTTGACATTATTAGTTAAGATAAGGCATTCTAAGACGTTTTTGTTGAATAACTTCTTCGCTGCGCTGCAAATGCTTAGTTTTCAAGATATTTGACCCAAGTTTCCATTGTTTTTCTCAGAGAGGAAATTAGATTCGCTATTACGACTACAGCAATATAGTTTTTTTATATATTTCACGTAGGATATTAGCAGAACCAGTCATTGGTTGCCTAACCTTAATGAGTAAATGCCACGTTGTTGGCGAAAAGCTATTACGATGCTACTTTCTTGATGCCTCGCCACGGCCGTAATGGCGCATCTTAGAAATTCTGTCACAAGCAACAATGACAACTTCAAAGTCAAATACCTCTATAAGCAAGCATTTGTGATGAAAACGTTATTCTTGACGAATCTGAAAATGCCTTATTCTACCATAATATGTCAACAAAAACTAACTATTGCGCATAAAATCACAAATACTGGTAAAAATAATGTAGAGCGCAAGACACAAACACAGCAACTTCGGGCAGTAAAGACGTCATTATACGCGTTCCAATAATGTGGGACTAGCTGATTATGTTCCAAAAATGCATATAAACAGAGCTTCAAAGTTCCCGACGAAAACGTTATTCGTGAGAAACTTTTTAGAATGCGTTATTCTACGTTCATTTTATTAGAATAAATCAGCGTTAACACAATTAACTAGCGATTGCGCTATTAGTTTAAAGACTTAATAGGACGTGTTGGAATAGGCGTACGATCATCGTGTTTCAATAACGTCGGCCGATCGTATCCTAAAAACCTAATGTAAACTCAAAGTTCCTGACAGAAACATTAATCGTAAAAAACTTCTTGAAATGCGTTCACGTTCATCTTTCAATAAAGGAAGCTCGCGATTATACAAATAACTCGCGATTGCACCTTTAGCTTAAAGACTTAATATAGGACGTGTTTGAACACGAGTAAGATGATCGGGCTTCTGTTGATCAACAAAAGCAGACGTCAACACGGCTGTAATGGCGAATGTGTCAGGGAAATAAGGGGAGCTTTAAAGTTGAATATCTCGAAAACTAAGTTTTTGCAGTAAAAATGTTATTCATGAAAACCGTCTTAGAATGCCTTGTTTTACCTGAAAATGCCAACAAAATTACTAAATGTGGTTACTGTCCGCTTCGCAAAAAAAAAAAAAAAACAATCCGAGATTGACAATCTTGAGGGCGGAATTGATACAAGTACAATGAAAATTCAGCAATGGTGGAATGATAGCCTACGACTACGGAACCGCAAAACGCCCGGTGCTGCCCTTCCGTCGAAATCATTTGCGACCCTTGGAAGGAAAAACTTAGTAAATCGAGGAGCTGCTGACAGTAGTAGTAATTAAAGTACTAAAATGGGGATAAGTTCTTTTGAATTGTACGATTTCGAAGAACAAAATTGGCCAAGACCCATCCGCCTGCATGCACTCCTTAAGTAACAGCTTCCCAGAGTCTGCTAGAAAATTCGTGGGCGAAATTCCATTACCGGCAACTTTTCGTTCTCGTGTGCACCGACCTTTCTCTAAAAAGGTAATAAAGAGAAAAATACAGCACAGAAATTACACATCGTCGGCAATATCAACTAAAGATAGAATTCAGTTAATATGAAAGTATTTTAATATTAAAATTAGAGATAGTTTGCACCTATATGACAGAGGACAAGTTCGGTTGAGGCATAAATTAAGCCTGTGAAGCTTGACTCGTTGGAAACTTCAGACAGGTACACTGATTAGACCCGCTGAGTTAAGTTTCAGCATTGGCGCTCAATCGGTTACCTTTGAGTGTTTCAGAAACTCAATGTTGCTGCTTAAAATGGAGTTTTGAGTACTAGGCTTAACAGAATGGTGGCGCTTCTAAAATTTGCAACATGTTTCGACGTGACAAATATAGGAAAGCTGTATAGTATACGGGCTCTGAGAAGGCATCCTATGTATTCCTTACTTCTCTAGGCCCCCGTTGCGTGTAGTGTGTTGAGAACGCGAGCCCGCTCTATGAGCGCATCTTACCACCATTTTACCATTGCAATTTACCGCCATGTTGCTCATAGTTGCCCACAAATTGCCGGTTTGGAAGGATGATTTTATGACTGGTTACAGGGAGCGATTCATAGGGTCGTCAAAGTCGACCTGAGCGAATCCCACTTGACTTGATACATCCACAGAGGAACACTGACTTCCCACTTTGAATAGTGCAACAAGTGTTCAGAAGGAACCCGATGACGTTGAGCGGACCGAAGGCCCATTTCACATGGAAGTCTCATGTGTAACTGATTGCAAGTCAGCGTCTGAAAGCTGACTCAACAAGTCTAAGTGAGGGCACCTGTCTCAAAATTGGAACAAGTCAAGCTTCGAAGGCTTCATTTCGCTACACAATCGATGCGCGGCCCAGAAAGCAGTTTCGGTAAAGGACAGGTAAGGTTTAACAAGTGGGAGCTAAGAGCGAGTTTCAGTTCAGGCAGCTAGCAGGATCAACTTGAATTATATTGTTTGCTAGTTAGTACTGCCGTTACTCTTCTCAAATAAAAAAAAAACGAGTTCAGATATGGTTCTGATTTTGTAAACCGAAATAATCAACCAGGAAACAGAATTTTGAAGTCCCTCACAAATTTCAGTCATTATTTTCTATTGAAATGAATGACTATAGAAAACCATCAATAGCAGGACTAGCTGTCTTATAGCCGAAGCATGGGAGCGTTTCACCAGGAGAGTTTGCAGTAGCTAGCCATTTTTTAATTGGTAATAGTCACACTGGGACGTTCATCAAGATTTCCTCACTTTTTTACTTAATTTCATGAAAAGAGTAAGCTGAAATTAACTGCACGTTTTCAGAGAGATATCTTTCCGTACCGTTGATATAATTTTTTCGTCAATGCTAAAACTCTCAAAAGTGACTAGATTTATCACTTACTTTTTAAAATCGTATTAAGCTACAGCACTCTGATAGCGCATACCTCCGCAAAGAAAAGCACTGTTAATAAATATTTCAAATTAGTTCTGAAACTAAGATTTCTTCTTTCAGCCGAGCGCAGACGCTCAACATCTTCGCTGATTTCGACCAGAAAAAATTCTCGGATCGTCAAGTTCAGTGCACACGTAGCAGAGGAAACGCTTCTGCAGCGGCAATGTCCTAGCGTAACGTTTTTACAAGTTTCATGGAAAATAAATTGTAAATATTAGTTTAATAATTTTTTTTGCTTGTTCACACGCCGGTTTTTTTCGTCAGCGTGTATAGTACTCAGCATCTGAATGTTTTGTGCTAGCTCTTAGATTGTGAACAAAATTTAGAGATGTAAGTTTTCTGCTGCTATCATCGTTGTAACCTGGAGACAAACGCATTTTATACTTTTGCCATTGCTGTTACAATCGCCACCATTTAACGAAAATTTTTAAGAAAAACGGAGGCCTTACATATCATAGTAGTCACAAATAATAGGGAAACTGGACTGTAAGTTGCTTTGAATTGCCCCCAAAGATTAAAAAAAGATTCGCATAGACGCATCCCCGTTGAATTTGCTCCTCAGGCAACTACTTTGCCGAGTCTGGTGGAGCATTTGTGGACGAAATGCCACTCTCGACAATTTTTCCTTCTCGTCTGCATTGGGTTTCATCACAACCAAAATTTGGTCATTTATACCTCTTGACAGGAATAACAGCTTCTACAATTTTCTTCCCGAGATCTGTCCGTAAACTTTTAAGTTATGTTTTGACAGGCAGTTTAACAACAAGGGCGTAGGCAGGGATGGGGGAGGGCGGTGGTGCACAGAGTTCACATGCACCCCCCTTCACCACAGCAGCAACGGAGTTCCTCTTGCCCAGCACAAAAAAAAAAAAAATGCACCCCTGTAGAATCCATAGTTCTACATCGATCCTAAAATAAAATCAGTTTCACTCAGGGCTAGCACAGTCAGGGCAGAGTGCTTTTTAAGTGTAAACCAGGGCCTTGCAAGATTTTTTACGGGGGGGGGGGGGTAAACATGAGAATTAATCTCGCAATTCTGTTCTTGGATCACCTTAATGAAAAACTGGACGTACTGTTCTTGAGTTCGGCACAAAAGGCAGCATCATTGTTGGGTCTTGTCTATGCAAAATTTGCAAAACTTCAGTCATTGGCATTAGATGAGGCCATTGACAATACAGCAGTAACATTTCATAAAAAGCAGAAGCTAAAATGACAGCAGTCTATGTACGAGCTTCGTTCCAGAAGTAATACCTCCTATGTTTTCACTCAAAAAGTTTAAGAGCTACGAAAACAAAAGTGGAACGGTTAAAACGAGTGACCTTTTGTGCCCGAGAATTTATTTCTATATTTAGTCACCACCATTCTCAATGGCCTTTTACTGGCGATCAATGAGAGCCTTGATGCCTTAGTCATATAAGTCAGCACCTGCCGAGGCGGTCCACTTTTTTCACAACTGAGATTACGGCGATGCTGCCGGGCACACACCAAACACGCAATGCGTCCTTTAAAGGTCTGAACAAGTGGAAGTCTCACGGTGCTCGGTAGCACTACCGTCGTTCACGACACCTTTGCGTTCACGTAAGCTTGCTTGCGCGCGCCGCCACTAAAATAAACACTACCTAAGCTAACCTAACCTAGCCTAACCTAACCTAACCTTACCTAACCTAACCTCCTTACCTAACATTCTAACCTAACCTAACTTTACCTAACCTAGCATAACCCAACTTAACCCAACCTAACCATTCTAACCTTACCTAACGTTACCTGATGTTACCTAACCTTACCTAACCTTACCTAACGTAACCTAACATAATCAGCGATACAGCGAGCAGCGCGGCGCGCCAACTTGAACGCCGCTCGCACGCACACGATCTGCGTACACAAACACGTACACAAGGTGTCGTAAACGACGGTAGCGCTGCCCGGTAGGCTAAGGACTATGTATGCGGTGGCTGAGACAGCACCGTCCGGCCGAACTTTGTCACACATTCCGTGGTCTTCTAAGTTCTGCGTGGCCTGATGTTGACGTGTTGCAAACTCAGGTTCCTTTTTCTGGGTGTACAAGGGTAATGAGGGCCTTCGCCTTCAGCTTCATAAACGGTTCAACTTAACGGCCTGAGTTGATAGTCACGTCTCGTCACAAATGATGATGCGGTCCAAGAATCTGTCACGTTCGGCTTCGTACCAATTTAACGAGTCATTAGAGGCATCCTGTCGGTGGTCTTTCTGTTCCCGCTCGAGCATTCGTGGAACCCACCTAGCACTGGCCCGTTACTGTATCTTTGGGATGATGACAATGTTTACAGTGTACCCACGGAAGTAGCAAGCTTGCGCGCTCGACTGCTGGTACTAAAGGTCACGGGATCGGTATCATGCCAGGTAAGCGATCTATTTGCCGCTTGGTGTACTTGGCAGGTAGTTGCTGGGTGTGGACATCTAACGTGGGGGCACTTGACCTTATCCAGAAATGAGGAGGGTAAGGGGGCGCGGGTCATTTAACCTTCCGTCGATGGCGCTACAGTTCTTAATGACCTATGGTCGACTGCAGAAGTACTTACTCCTATGTCCACAGCACGAACCAGACGTGTGGGTTCCCCAATGGCGGGTGCGTTCAAGTTTACTTTACCTTTACTGACACCCACGTCCAATTACACGCATTTCATTCACCGTTATCCGCCGATCGGTGTGGATGAGTCCGTCGGGGCGCACCTAGGCTTCCGGGGTGGTGGCTGTGTAAGTAGTGGGTAATGTAGCGAGATCCCGGTAGCGAGAAATGAAATTTTCAGGCCATGAGTGCATAAGTTCAGGCGTCATAACGCCAGCAAGTTGCAATATCCTTGGGTCCCTTTGTGCGATAAGACATAGGAGGCATTAATTCTGCAATGACCCTCGTATATAATGACATCAAAGTAGAAACGACCGAAGTCGCCTGCAGATCGAAGCCATCAAAGACAGTGATCCTATATCCAATATCTCAACTCTTCTGTGTGTTGTCTGCACCCTTCCGTTGACCTCCCGCATGTGTATATGAAGGGAGTGCAAGTACATCGCGGCGCCTCAATTCATACCTGAAATCAAGTATGGGACAAGAGTGACCTTTGTCAATTGCGCTCATCAACATTCACTACAATAAACATGTAGATCTAGATCTTGTACCTATTTATGCCCCAATCAGTCCCAAGCGACTTGGGTTGCATTCCCCTAATCAAGTCTTAGTTTTCTACAATGCAGCTGGTATCACATTAATTTTTGTGATGCATGACCAAAGGTGGGCGGAAATTGCGTATTTTGGTATTCGATAAAAATATTTAGATGAATAGTTTTCATCGACAGTTTTGGTCGCAAACTGCCGATAACCGATACTTTTTCGACTTAGCACTGAGCTAGTTGCTGGCATCGGGGCAACGTAGCGATCCGGGAATGGCACCCTTCACCGACGTATTGGCCCATATCCAAGGAAAGAAACAGTGTTACTTGGGTCGTCTGATTCCAACTATCATCGTGACACAAAAAAGGTCAACTTGCTGAGCAATTGAAATCTCTAGTTTTGTGATCTCATTGTAAAAGCTCTATTTGCTACCAAGCAAAGAAGGTTTGCTGCCACTTTTAGAGATGACGAGTGTGTCCTAACCCTTTCATTCCACATGAAGTTTCGACTCAAATGGATGAGTGATTTGTAATTAGACGAGCGTATGAAAAATTATTAAAAATCCGAGATTACATCCCTGTTGGAGAATAAGGTAGAAATTTTTTGTGGCGAGCTAAGGTGGAGACAAATGGCAGCAGCAAAGGAGACGAGTTAACGGTAGACTACAACGCCGATCTCTGTAATGTTGACGACAGTATCGAAAGTATGTGAAATAGTAAGTACATGGCTGCAGGTTAAGGCACCTGAAAGTTTGGAGAACCCAGCCTCCAATAGCGAGATGGCCCTCACAATCTCTTCCTGCGATACAACACAACAGTCCCGAGCAGTGCTGCCGTGGAACGCCTGTTCATTCTCTGAAAACAGAAGTTCCCTGCCTGACGAACGCTTCAGTATGCTCGTGTTCGCAAAAGTCAACGCCAATTTGTTGGAGTGGTAGTGAGATTTATCATCTTATAACCACAGTAGCAGCAGCCTTGTGCGCTGAACTGGTGTGCCAAAGGTGCCGGAGATAAATAACAAGCCAGGCGAGCGATCTTTGTGGCACCCGGTGTGATAAATGGCACCTAACTTGTCCAGAAATGAGAGGTGGAGGGGTGATGGTCGTTGAACCTTCTGTCGATTGGCTATAGTTCTTAACGACTGTGGTCGACTGCATTCGTACTTTCTCCTCTGGGCCATGTGGCTTATATCTGCTGAACCAACCAGTACCCGTGAGTTTACAGTGAAGGGTGCTGCTAAGTTGACTTTATCTTTTCCTTTTGAGAGGCATCCGCAGTTGAACGTTTATGTGCTACCATTAGTTGAGTTCACAACTTCACCCTTTACGGCTTTCGTTGCCACTTTCTTCCTACACCAACTCAGCTAGTACGGATCGATGACTAACAATTGAAATATACGAGCATCGCAGTAAAATTGCTAACATATACATATTTGTGAAATTAAACTCATTTAGAATTAAAAATGATAGTAGAAATGCAGTTTACCGTTGGCACTTGCTATTAGTAAAAAAAATGCAGCAGTGGCTCAGCCTTTCATAATTTTTTACTGTTTATGCGTAAGTGGGATCCGTAACGGTATTGGATAAATTGAATTAACTCTATGCTGACAGCGCCGAGGAAAGTCACTAACATGAGTTCGGCTGAAGGCTTAGTTAGACCTCCAGGAATATTTGTGTCACGCTGCTCTGCTTCAATGGAATTTTACGCTACTACTTTTGACGTCTTGTTCTGTTCTTCGACTCTTACTTCGAGTTGCTATGCTTAGAGCTCAAAGGTACGCTTTGATCTAATTTTTGAACGCACCCCTTGCATGGGTTTGCGTTTCTATCGCCACATAGTACTAAAATTTAAGTAGCCTATCTGTCCCCTAGTCTTTCTCTGTCGAAACATTGCGTTATATTTAAGGCACATTGAACGGACGTTCGATCTAATCGTGAAATAAATACCATCAAAAGTTCTAAGGCATAAACTGAAATGATTTCAAATAAACAATTTGATTCGTGATTTTTTTCTGAAAATTTAATGGTCAATGTGTTTTCAATCACACGAGAATTTATCGGTTATTGCTATCGGCGATAAGTTGATTCAAAAGTTATCGGCTATCGCGATTACGGTTTCAGTTCATCGATTATCGCCATACGGCTTTTTCGCTATCGTGCCCAGCTATGCGCATGACCATCACGGTCGAGAAAATAAACTGTATGCAACTGAACACATAACTCTGTTATGGACTTGTGTGCAGATTGACTGTAAAGTGAATTCGAATCTTTCTTGCTTGACTTAGCATTCATACATCTGCCATTATCATTTTGAGTGCTGTCATAATGAGAGAGGTTTATGATTACATCTAATACAAATAGCGCGGTGTTCAATTGGTAGCGCTTTTCAATGTTTATTACATCCCCTTGTGTTCCGGTTCCTCAAACGATACACCCTCTCATGGTCAGTCAAACCAGCCTACGCCCTTGGACAAACAGTAGTCAAATACAGAAATGGACAAACCAACCATCATCATCAATGATATGAGACGAATTTCACATAACTCATACCGTATAACCCGTGAGTAATACTAACGGCAGGAACAGACACGCATATGAAGAAAAAGAACGATCGAGTCTTACTCTCTACGACATTTTCATTACTGACGACCGTGTCATCTGCCACAGATTCCAGTTTCAGTACGTCGGTATGGTTGCAGTACCTAACATTTTCTGCCACTCATCAAGAGTACGTGGGACAGTAGGAGAACTCACATTGTTCATGTAATAGAAAGCAAGAAAGAAAGAA
Organism: Parhyale hawaiensis; assembly: GCA_001587735.2. Taxonomy (NCBI): domain Eukaryota; kingdom Metazoa; phylum Arthropoda; class Malacostraca; order Amphipoda; family Hyalidae; genus Parhyale; species Parhyale hawaiensis. Next base: position 3,807,831 of record LQNS02277221.1, on the reverse strand, counting down.
AACTCATGTATTTTCTCGTGTGTAGGCAGTGTAAAATAAATCAGCGCGCTGCACCCTGAGGTATTAATTTTTTGCAAGTAACATTCTTAAAACTAATACATGGGACAAGATTCACTGTCGACTTGGGAATATACCCAAGTAGGGAGTCATCGTTAACCAGTTAGAAACTAAAGAAGTGGCAAAACTTTTGGCACACACTCATGTTCAATATTTTTTCATTCTATATCTGATAAAAAGAAAATTCAAAACTAAAACTAGACGTATTACTTTTTGAAACTTTGAAGTAGGTGCGCGTTTAATGTGGGCGAGCCCAATTGAAATTCGTGATTGCGACTTTGTTTAATGTTTCTAATCTATCTATGATAAAAATAGAGAAAATTTAAAACTAAAACCAGATATACTACAGTTTAAAATACTGTTTGCGGTTACCAAGGTGTGATATTTCATATCCCGTGTAATATGATATGCATCAAAAAGTTTAAAAGTAAAATAAGATGGACATATTGCAGTTTGAAGTAGAGCACGCTGAAAAAGAAAGAAATAACAATTATTTTCTGTTCTTCGACTCACGCCCACTTGACTAGAAAAAGAATGGCCAATTGGGGCAACAAGCTCTGACTGAGCTCGAGTAAAAGTCACTGCAGAACTAGTGTCAGTGGCTGCCTAAACGGAAAAGTTATTTGTTTTATAAGAGGGTGGGCATTGGGCGTGCTGCAATAAAACTAAACTTGGCGAGGATTACCTTCTGAAGCTGGAATCGTTGCATTGGCCGTATCTTTTCCAGTGACCACAGCGGTCATGCACATTCCATCCGCTAGCTCAATAGTACAAGGGGAAGCATCAAAGCCCTCATGAAACTGGTGAAATTTGTTACTGCCATTGATTTAGACCAGCGGCACCACAACTTACGAGTAGGCTATCACAAGACACGCTGTTTACATTTACAATATCCATAGGGTCACTTACTCTAAAAGCAAGAACATCTAAAGGTGCTGAAGCATCACAACTTGATATTACCTTGCATTGCGTGAAGATTTGTGGTTATATATTAATGTAACTCAAAATTTATACTAGTGCCACCATCCCAATGGCCACTGCCTGATATCACAAACTATTATAGTGATTGTCATTAGAAGTCGCACAAATTTGATATTATCTCGCAGTGCGTAAAGAATTGTGGTCTTGTATAGAGTGGCTAAAAAAATCCTAAAAAAATGCGCCCTCGCGGAGCAGCAGTGCGTTAACGTTGGCGGATGTCTCCTGTTGCAGCGCGAGTCTCAAAAATTTCTGATGTGCAGCGTAGTCGCTTCCTAAGTACTGTATATCCCAAGAATAGAGAACCTGTCGATTCAGCGTTTCCCCAGTGAAGTTTTCTTAACTTCCTCAGTGAGCATTTGTGTTCTGTGTGTTACTACCGTACCATGTAGAGTAATATTCACGACGTAAGAGTGAAAACGGTGATGTTAGCCAGCTAAAATGTTCTTTGCATTTTGAAAATTTGGGCAGAGAATACCGACAGGAAAAGGTTTGTTGCTGTGAATTCCCTTAAGTAGGAAGTGTAAATATATGTAGTTCACTAATGGTAATTAGTATAGCTCCTTTGAAAAAATGGAAAAGCGAAAAATGTTCGATTTAATGATGTAGATATTAAAGATCACAGTAGGATTTGTGCCTGAGGACACTAATAACATTAGGTACATTTGCTATGTTTATTTATGCGGGTTTTGTCTTTCAAACAGAAGAGAAAAATGTCATGTGTATTTTATTAGTGGCATCGAAATGAACATTGCAGTTTACAGGATGTGTTATTAAAAATATGATTAACTAGTGTATAGTCAGTGCAGTCTTTTCTCCGATGGTCCTTACCCCGCAGTTCGATTTAACAACATGTGTGTTGACATACATTTTATTACGTCCTCGGCGGCAGAACGCACCGTTTTTGCCACCTGGTTCAATATTTGGCTTTTGGTAATGATTATGAAGAGTTCTTTCTCACAATTTTTGGTGTAATATGTCCTGCGTAAATGCAACATTCCTTTGCAATGCATTTGCGCAGATCTTAACCCTTTCCTAGGTATTCTTTCCTAAGAGATCCATAAATTCTGTGCTCCTATTTGAAAAAACCTGAAAATGTGCGTAGCATCAGCTTTTGGCCGGTAAGTTTGGCGAATCAATAACTAGCAGAGTTGTTCGTCTACCGTTATTTTAATTTCATTTATGTGTTTCCGTGAACTTGTCATTCGTACAAAATTTCCGTGTCTTCTTTCCTAGTTTATTGAAAGATCTAAATGTGTTTTCTTTGAACCTTCTTGCAGGCTGGAAAATCCAATCTAACAGTATATTATTCTAGGTAGGGTTGGGAATACCTCGCCATATGAGGACATGTCCAATTTGTGGGTATTTTTATAATTCGTAGTCACAATTCTGTCATGTGCTATGTATCTCATTTTATATCTTGAGACTTGGAGCGAGAACAATCAACTGGATTGTTAACGAGAAGCAATTTACCGAATCATCCACAATCAAGTATTCTTTTACAACAGTAGTTTATCTGTAATTCGTCTGATTGATTACAATCATCAACAAGGATTCTCTGTCAATTAGATTTATACATTGCATCTTTTTATTTATTCATTCATTTATTTTATCAACATTAATTATCTATATATTAATACGCTAGTACCTACCTACCTACCTACCTACCTACGTACGTACCTACTTACCTTTTGTGTCACGCTCTTCATCATTAAAAGATAGAAGGAAATTCGAGCTTTATTCA
>LQNS02277221.1:3767839-3779312 GCA_001587735.2 Parhyale hawaiensis | reverse complement strand
GCTAAGACCCAAACTGTTGAGCCGTACAAGAAAGAAAAGAGCAAACTTTACCAAGATTTGATTGTGACTGTGACACCTGCAGTATGTTATGGCAAGAAGCGGGATTACTTTGTCAAGTAAATGGTACTATTATTAGTAAATTTATGCATCGGAGCTTGGTAATATGCAGTCCTGCAAGTGAATATATACATTGTGATCCGATTTGAAACGTGTTACTTGTTCTTGCTGAGTTCAAACTGAAGCAACAAATATCACAATGACATGTTAAAAATCTGATAGGCAGAGTTTGGTAAAGATATGATGGCGGCTTTGTTCAATGTCGATTACTTATCCACCAGCTATAAAAACTAGTAGAATTTATTGGCTAAAGTTAAAGTAAGCAATATGTACTTCGATGTGCATGGGATTTCCCTGGAGAATTTTTAAAAAGAGTTGAGATAGTAGAGAGCATTACGTAATTTTTTTTTTGTGTCATTAATGGAAAATGGAACAAATTCTTGGATTAGGCAGGACTTACAACCAAGGGCAAACTGTGGCAGAGGTCCTTTTGCGTAACCAAGAACAAAATTAGTAGAAGGACTGGCCGCTCAATTACGAAATTGGTTGAGAGACTGTCCTATCAGTTTTAATCTATTACTTCATGAAATGTATGTGGTTTCTCCTTTCGCATTTTTCAATAAAATCCTAACTCGAATCTCTTTTACAATACTTGAATTCCATGCAGATACAGCAACACCGGGGTCACCGAGAAGGGTAAATAAAATTACCAGTTATCTTTTCCAACTGCCTATAACCCAAGAGTTGGTAGAGTTTATTAATGTTCCGTACATTGAAAGAAATTACGCTCAGATTTTTGTTAACGCAAATCTGAAACGTAGCGAAATATTAGCACTCTATCAGCTAGAGCATTTTAAAGTCACTTTAACGGACAGTGCCTAAGTGGAATTTCCTGTTTCAATAGTGGGTCATTCGATATGAACTCAACCCGAGGTCCCAAGGAGACCGACTCTGATTTGGCTAACAAAAATTGTGCTGGTACCTTAACGTGTATGATGAACGGGTGCAAAATATTTTGTCAAAATTCCAAAAGGTTTTTATGCTGTAGCTCTTCACAGAAGGGTGGCATATCCCATTTATGACCCTCTCGAATTGCGATGTTTAAGAACAGCCATATCAGGATACCAGTACCTTGGGAATGAAATGAGTTGTGAGCTTGAAAAGTGGCATAGTATGTAATTAGCACGCAGGCTTTCAGAATCTGCCATTAGAAAACTTCTACCTCCTCTAGTTTTTGAGATGTATGCCTCCAAATTAGTGGTTTTGTTATATGCGAAAATAAAAAATCCAACTTTCTGGTTGCAACCATCATGCTACAATAAAGCACAACCGTTTAGGGGGGCCACATTCCTTCTATTTAGGCACATGACTATCAGTAGAAAATTTTTGGACAAGATTAAAATCATAAATTTGGATTAAGGGAGCTTCAAAAAGAACTCAGACTGAAAAAAAATACAATTTTAGACTAATATTAAACAGCCAAACTCATAGCGTAGTCAATTACCCATGACAGACTTTTTTCCTACATAATTGTACACATATGTTTATCGTTTGGCTAAAAAATCAGATTCTGTTTTCATCTCTTTCACATTAAAATTATTTTATGTAATGTAGGCGTTGTTTATCTCCATGACAGCTTGTGTGTTAGCTACTTTTTTTTTATCAGAAATGCAGAAAATGTGAGGTATTTGTTCTCTGAACACATAAATTTGTTGCATCCACAATTAAGTAGGTCAGTTTATTCAAAAATGCACGTAATATTGAGTTCATAGCCCAAAGATAGGCCGCTTGTATTGAACTGATTCAGTGCTATGGTCAGCATGGTTATGAAGCGTTGCATTCGTCTCCTGAAGCTCTGGTGCAGACCCAATGCATATGATGTTCTGAAATGGAACCAGACAGGTATAATGATGAATGAATAGAAAGAGGCCATGAGAAAAGTCCAGTCTTAGAATGTTTCATGAAGTTGACAAAGACATCACAGTTTTCATATGACCAGTCAACAATGTAGCCCACAAATCAATCCGTGTCATAAGTACACGCTACATGCTTTCCCGGCTGTAATTTAGCATCAGTCACAACTTGTTGCTCTTGCGTACAACTTCTATGATCATCGGCAGAGATCCTTTTTATTTTTAATGAGGCTGTTAAAATGGGGATGAAACAGTGGTGAGACATTGTACCTTTTACTTTGCGTGCATTTTGGAATCGTGCTGTCAAGTCAATGTCTTCCTCATTTTGGTTGACATCCACCACAGACTCATAAAAAATTTGAATCTTGGAGTAATTTCACAGCACCAAACATGAATCATACCTGAATAGTCCATCCTCTAGAGGGGTGTCTGCGTACATTTCTCTTACATGGCTCTATCATGTATTTTCCTGTTCAATATGATGAGGACTTTAAAAAAATGTTGGATAGAACTTTCGCAACTGGTCCATTTTTGAGAGGGGGGGGCAAGGGGGACCCAAAATTATTCATTGTGGACTGATTGTCCTGGAACTAGCTCAGCATATGTATTTTTGAAAAAGAAACATATTTTTCTCCTACAACTTTTTCGATTTAGGCCTAAGTTTTTTAGATAATGCGGCTTATATATAAATTGTATGTATATTTTGGAAATTTCAAAAGTATAGAGCTCAATGAGTTTCTATGCTAGAATAAAAACAATGACAGTTTTGAAATCCTTGAAACATTCTTAACAATACTGTACAGCTGGATTCTTCATTTTTGCCCTCATTATATTTTTTATCGCAACTGGATTTTCCATTTTCTATTTTGTTGCGATCGCTAACTAAAATATATGGAAAAAACAATTAAGGAATTCGGTTTTGAGCTGTGATAAAAAAAATATTATGAGGGCAAAAATGGATAATCTAGCTCTACAGTTTTGTTAGGAATGTTCCAAGGATTCCAAAACTGTCATTGCTTTCATTCTAGCATGAAAACTCATTGAGTTCTATTCGTTTGAAATTTTCAAAATATACATATACATTTATATATAAACCGCAAAATCTCAAAAACTAAGGCCTAATTAAAAAAATTGTACGACACAAAATATGTTTTTTCAGAAAATACAAGGCTGAGGAAGTTTCAGGGCAATCAGTTCACAATGGATAATTTTGCCTCCCCTCCCCCCTCAAAAATGTACCACTTGCGAAAGTTCTACCCAAGTTTTTTTTTATGTCATCATATGGAATAGGAAAATACACGGTAGAGCCGTGAAAGAGAAAGGTACACAGACAGCCCCCCCTCCCCCCGTAGAGCCTGGACTAGTAAGGATGTATCCAAGCGTAGTTGCCTGAAGGCTTGCTCGGCCAACCAAGAGTTTGACCGTTCCACCAATGCCATCGCACAAACTCTTACCATGCGATATTGCAAAAAAAAATCCATTCTGCATCAAGGCCATAGTCATGGTGATGATTGCTGTGGTTTGAAAATTTTGTATAGTTTTTATATGAACTCGCTGCTCCAATGCTGAAAGAGTTTTCTGATAAAAGGAAATTCCTGTGTGATTTATACCACCACAGGGCTAATGAAGGCATAGACAGTTATGGTATCAGGTTTAAGACAATCAGCTCACAGATAGGAAGTGCTGAAGTGTAGCTACCTGTTGATTTTTTTTTTTTTACAGATTACAAAAGGGTGAAGTGTTACTTGAATGTTTGTCCAGGGTAAACTTTGTACTTCTTCCTGGACCACAAAACTATGGTTCTCACGTAAATCTAATATGACAATTGCCTCATCCTCAGAACGAGTTTCATTAAGTTCACTGAGATGAGCCAGATGAAAACTGTATGGTCTTTGTCAACTTCTTGAACATTCTAAGACTGGACTTCTCTCGAGGCCTCCTTCCGTTCGTTGGAATAGCTACCTGTTGGGTTCTATTTCAGAACATCATATGCACTGTATCTGCACCAGAGCTCCAGGCACAAAGCGTAAAATTTTATAAGCTTGCTGACCATGGCATAAAATCAGTTCAGAAGAAGCTCCCTTCATTTGGGCTATTAGTGAAATTTTATGTAAATTTTTGGATAAACTGACTCACTTAATTATGGATGCCATCGAATCTAGTTCAGAGTAGAAATACCTCACATTTTCTGCATTTCAAACAAAAAAGTAGCTAACACGCAGGCCGTCATGGTGCTAAAAAAACGTCTACATTTCATAAAATTATTTTTATATGAAAGAAGTTAGAATACAATCTGATTTTTTGACCAAATGATAAGCATATGTGTACAATTATGTAGGAAAAAAATGGATGTACTGGGTAAATTACTACGCTAGGATTTCGACTGTTAAATATTAGTCTAAAATTGCATGGTTTCAGTCTGAGCCATTTTTGAAGCTCCCTTACTCGAAATTTATGATTTCAATATTGTTCTAAATCTTTTTGAAAATAGCCATAGACCTAAGTAGATGGAACGTGGCCTCAAGGAACAGTTGTGATTTATTGTAGCATAACTGCAACCAGAAAATTAAAATTTTCATTTTCACACGTAACAAAACCACTAATTTGGAGGTACATATCTCAAAAACTAGAGGAGATGAAGTTTTCTAATGCCAGATTTTGAAAGCCTGGGTGCTAATTGCATACCATGCCACTTTCCAAGCTCACAACTCATATCATTCCCAAGATATTGGCATCCAAATATGGCTGTTCCTAAGCATCGCAATTCGCGAGGGTCAAAAATAGGGTATACCACCCTACTATGAAGAACCAGAGCCCAAAAAACCCTTTGGAATTTTGACAAAATATTTTCTATATGTTCATCGTATAGGTTAAGGTACCAGTACAAATTCTTTTAGCGAAATCCGAGTCGGTCGCAATGGAAAATTTTCAGACTTTGGCTTTTCATATGGAATGACCCTAGTCGGAATTAAAGCTAACTAATAAATTTTTATCTAGAGACTACGATCATCTCCCTTCCCTATAAGTCCCTAGTAACGTAAAAACAAATGAAAACTTTTGACAGTTAAAGACGTTTCTTCGGACCTCCGCTAACATATAGAAGGGCGATGCGCAATCCCTCATCCGTAAATTCTCCCACTAGTCAAAGTTCAATTAATTAGAGTCGATGATTTTATAAGAGGTTCTTTTTTATTACAGATAACTAACCTCTGCAGTGCCGGAGTACATCTGAAGAGCAACAATTTTATTTTCAAGCAGTGCATTGTAGTATGCAGGTTCTATCTGTTGTACCTTAATTACCTTATTTACCGTAAACGCGTTGCGCAGTTCAATACTGGTCTCTCTTCTCGTGTCAGCGTGATCCCGTACTGATAGGGCTGCGGTAGCGCGCATGTCGTAATATTGATGATTTCACGTACTGACAAGGACCCATACAGTACAGAATTACGCATCAGGGATCCCGTTCACTTATATTTCTTTAATTCAGTACCTGCCCTAAATGAAACAGAGAGCTTGCTTTCCCTGAGTATCCATGCAATACTGGATATAATTTTTGTTACGTTTGTGTTTGATTGTTTCTTTCTTTCATATATCTGTTCAGTTCTAGGTTAATAATTTCTTGAATTTGTGTATTGGGGGATCGTTAAAGCAGCCTGTGAGTTTTGCCCAATTATTTGCCGATTACTTTTGATTGCTCTCGCACAAAGTTTGTAAATAATGCTCAGGTCCGAAGTGTTTGTTTTTACTCTTGGACTAGTTAACAAGTTTCAGTTAGTAACCACACTTATGTATCAATGATTTATCATTTGTTTTTATTGAAAATATGCAGTATTAAGATTGAAGCAATTTTTTAATAGCAGCCGGATTAAGAACATCTATTAAATAAAGTGTTCATATGATTGCACTCTTTAATTTCATTGCGTGTGTCAGTGACAACTGGTTTACGTTGAGGTTTAGTCATGGATATAAAGAAATTTCTCATGTTCCCTATAACATGGTAAATTGCAAATCTTTTGACAGTAACAGTACAAATGACAATTTAAGTAATACAGTATGTAGAACAGTGCTTGATTTTCTACTGAAATCCACGCTCGGTCATTTGAACCAACATGCACTGTACAACGAAGAGAGCCAGAGAACGAAAACTGCTACACTCCTGTGTCGCTGCAGGGAACATGATAGTCTTCCTATCTTTTACTCGTCAAAAAACAAATAATTCTCAGTGGGGAGAATAGAGTGCAATTCTGTGTACATAGTGGGAGAGATGAAAGCAACGCTCTGGAGATGTAGCTCGTATAGCAGCGACTCCCCCTCTCCGCGGGCTACGGAATACATATCTAAGGGACAATAAAATGAAAATTTTGTTACTGTATTTAATATATGAATGAGTAAGTACAGTGGGGGAAACAAGTCTTCGTACACATGAAAATACTTAATATATTTATTCGTACTGTATTACCTGAACGAAATGACACTAAATTTACTGTATAAGACTGCATAATGCCAGTGTTTCCATATGATACTAAATGCTACTTAATGTTTTAAAAACTATCGCAAAATCTTAATTTTCAAGAGTGAAACAGTAACTACTACAGAAAAAAATGTGTTATCTCAATGTAATACTTTATAGCAAAGCCTTTGTTAACTTCAACAGCAACCAATCTCTTTATCACACGCAGGCGAAGCTAAGAGCAGTGACAATGTTTTCGTTAAAGATTCAAGTACATCTAATTGCCTGTCCACCCAAAAAGAAAGAGAAGGAACTGAGCAATGTTCTTAATTTTTGCAGTGATTCCGGTGGGTTACGGCCAGCTTACTCTAGAGTTTTGGCATTTTTCACATCTCAGTCAACTCACCTGACAGCCTAAAAATTTATTGTTGCGACTCAACTCCTTCTGCTTCTTTTAGGGTGGACAGATTACAAAATTCATCACCGTCATTTTTATGGCAAATTAATTCTGTATTTTTAGCATTGGTCACATCTAGGTCAACCCACCTAACTCCCTACAAAAATTATGAACATTGCTCAACACCATCTCCCTCTTTTTGGGTGGACAGACAAATATACTTAAATATTCACCGAAAACATCATCACCTCTCTTCGCTTCGCTCGCAGGTGATAATTACTTACGGGCACTGTACGTCCAAAGCTTTATTTCAATAATATTTAGTAGTTAAAGGTAGTCATTATTAGTCACAGCGAAATTTTTCATTGATACTTTTTTGAATTTCATATCTATTGTGAATCAGTCGCGGACATTTCCACCCCCCCCCCCCTCGGAAGTGATACCATAGACAGAAAAAATACTGCGATAAATGCTACTCAATTATTTGTTGCACTCCATTTATTTGTCATGAAAGATTTTTCAATAGTTCAAAGTATTTTGACCTTTCTCGCCTCGATTTCCATTTCCGTCTGAGACTTTTTCACAAAGTTATCCTAATTTAATTGCCAATTTAATCCGCAAGCATAGACATACATGGCCTTACTAGGTCAAATCCCCCCATACACTTCCCTATCAACGATCCTACACACCTCACATCGTACACACTACACGTCTCCTTATACATCCAGTCGGCTGGCTACAAGTGCAAGAAAAGAGAATAGGAAATGCAGTAGGTATGTCGAGAGCAGGGAGCTCACACCGAAAAATAACCAGGAAAGAATCAGAAGAGTTCAGAGAAAGAAATAACTCAATAAAGTGGGCTCAGAAGAAGCAAAGGTGACGTGCCGCTGGCCGAACGCAACTTCAACTCATCTGAGTCGCAACTAAGTGGCTTGCGAAGTTTGTGATCCGAATAGAATTATTTATAAGAATTTAATACCTAAGCCGCCATAAAATATCGTCAAACTAAAATAGGAAAAGACACAATGAAGCCCACTGAGCTTGGCGCCTAAATGATATGAAAACATTCGATTGCCATAATAAGAGCAAAAGGGACACGAGCGATTCAAAAACTTATGGCTGGCAGAGACTGGCGCTCGACGCAGTGGTAGCCATGATGACCGGATTGGTAGACATGCAGAGTACTGATGCGTCGGTGTGCAGTAGGTACACACAGGATCACAGTGTGTCGGGTGTAGGTACACACAGGATCACAGTGTGTCGGATGTAGGTACACACAGGATCACAGTGTGTCGGGTGTAGGTACACACAGGATCACANTAAATCGTTCGTCCGTTGAAATTACTTAGAATACTTTGTAAAACTGTGTCCTCACCTTAAACTAATAAAAATTTAGCGCTTCCTGAGTTATATTAAATTCCTGTGTGTAGTTGGCGCTCTATAAGAAAACTTCACAAAGCTAAGAGCAGTGACAATGTCTTTGTTAAAGATTCAAGTATATCTAATTGTCTGTCCACCCAAAAAGAAAGAGAAGGAATTGAGCAATGTTCTTAATTTTTGCAGGGAGTCCGGTGGGTTATGGCCAGCTTACTCTAGAGTTTTGGCATTTTTCACATCTGAGTCAACCCGCCGGACTGTCTGAATAAGATTGTAACTCCTTTTGCTTATTTTTGGGGAGTTACAGATTCAGCGCCGTCATTTTGATGGCCAACTAACTGAAGATTTTTGCTATTTTACACATCTCAGTCAACCCACCTAACAGCCTAAAAAATTATTGTTGTGACTAAACTCCTTCTGCTTCTTTTTGGATGGAGAGATTACAAAATTCATCACAGTCATTTTTTATGGCGAATTAATTCTGTATTTTTGGCATTGGTCACATCTAGGTCAACCCACCTAACTCCCCACAAAAATTATGAACATTGCTCAACTCCATCTCCCTGTTTTTGGGTGGACAGACAGATATACTTAAATATTCAGCGAAAATATCACCTCTCTTTGCTTCGCTCGCAGGTGATAATTACCTTCGGGCACTGTACTTCCAAAGCTTTACTTCAATAATATTTAGTAGTTAAAGGTAGTCATTATTAGTCACAGCGAACTTTTTTACTTATACTTTTTTGAATTTCATATCTATTGTGAATCAGTCGCGGACATTTCCCCCTCCGGAAATAATACCATAGACAGAAAAAAAAACACTGCGTTAAATGATCCTCAATTATGTGTTGCACTACATTTATTTCTCATAGACGATTTTTTCAATAGTTCAAAGTATTTTGATCTTTCTCGCCTCGATTTCCATTTCCGTCTGAGACTTTTTTACAAAGTTATCCTAATTTAATTGCCAATTTAATCCGCAAGCATAGACATACCTGGCCCTACTAGGTCAAATCCCCCTATGCACTTCCTTATCAACGATCCTACACACCTCCCATCGTTCACACTACACGTCTCCTTATACATCCAGTCGGCTACAAGTGCAAGAAAAGAGTATAGGAAATTCAGCATGTCGAGAACAAGGAGCTCACACCGAAAAATAACCAGGAAAGAATCAGAAGAGTTCAGAGAAAGAAATAACTCAATAAAGTGGGCTCAGAAGAAGCAAAGGTGACGCGCCGCGGGCATAACGCAACTTCAACTCATCTGAGTCGCAACTAAGTAGCTTGCGAAGTTTGTGATCCGAATACAATTATTTATATGAATTTAATACCTACGCCGCCATAAAGTATCGTCGAACTAAAATAGGAAAACACACAATGAAGCCCACTGAGCTTGGCGCCTAAATGATATGAAAACATTCGATTGCCATAATAAGAGCAAAAGGGACACGAGCGATTCAAAAACTAATGGATGACAGAGACTGGCGCTCGACGCAGTGGTAGCCATGATGACCGGATTGGTAGATCTGCAGAGTGCTGATGCGTCGGTGTGCAGTAGGTACACACAGGATCACAGTGTGTCGGGTGTAAGTACACACAGAATCACAGTGTGTCGGATGTAGGTACACACAGGATCACAGTGTGTCGGATGTAGGTACACACAGGATCACACTGTGTCGGGTGTAGGTACACACAGGATCACACTGTGTCGGGTGTAGGTACACACAGGATCACACTGTGTCGGGTGTAGGTACACACAGGTTCACAGTGTCTCGGATGTAGGTACACACAGGATCACACTGTGTCGGATGTAGGTACACACAGTATCACACTGTGTCGGGTGCAGGTACACACAGGATCACACTGTGTCGGGTGTAGGTACACACAGGATCACACTGTATCGGGTGTAGATACACACAGGATCACACTGTAGCGGGTGTAGATACACACAGGATCACACTGTATCGGGTGTAGGTACAGCCAGGATCACACTGTATCGGGTGCAGGTACACACACGATAACAATGCAGCGGGTTTAGGTACCCACAGCATAACAATACGTCGGGTGCAAGTACACACAAGTCAACAATGTGTCGGGTGTACGTATACACATGATGACAATGCGTCGGGCGTAGGTACACACAGGATAACAATTCAGAGGGTGTAAGTACACACAGGATAACAATGCAACGGGTGTAAGCACACACATGATAACAATGCATCGGGTGTAGGTACTTACAGGATAACAATGCGTCGGGTTCAATAACTACAGGCAACACCGTCTGATGTAGCCACAAGCACAATGAAATTGCGTCGGGCGTAGTCACAAGCACAATGAAATTGCGTCGGGCGTGGTCACAAGCACAATGAAATTGCGTCGGGCGTAGTCATCTCTGGTCATCTCTAAAGTGAGTCCCCCAGGAACCAGTTACAACAATCAACAGTTACCATCCTGTCCCCTCTTTCGGGAGCTTCCCTGTACCGCCATATGTAACAATAGGTAGAACATAAGTTGTACAGTTTGGTACTTATGGTACCTACGCTCATTCTCTTACTTTTTAACAAATGTCACTTCTGTACATGGACGTGAGTGAATGTCTTCGTAAATCGCATTTTTCCTGATGGGAAATGCGAAATATTCTATGTTTACTATGTTTACTCTTGTAAACGTGCAGGTACTCGCAAGTGGCTAACTTCCAGGTTTCATGTACATTAGAATTTCACGGCTACTTGTCTTTTGGTTCTATGAAGTTACACACTCACTCGCAACCGTGCGTTCTATTCGAAAACTGCATGAGAGCAAATTTCAGTTATAAGCTTATTACCTCTGCCAAGGAGGTTGTTTTCGTCGGGTTTGTCTGTCTCTTTGTCAGTCCCCAAGATAACTCAAAAAGTTATGGACGGATTTTGACGAAATTTACTGGGGTTATTAGGTATGCTAGGAGGAACAGATGATGAACTTTTGGGGAAACTCCGTCTATCAATTTGTTTGTTTGTCTGACTCTTTTTTCAATGCCCTAACTCAAAAAGTTATGGACGTATTTTTATTAAATTTACATGAGTTGTTTGGTTAATCACAAAGAGTAAATGTCCAAAATTTTTGTGATGATCTTTTTCTTCGTTCGTATGTTTGATTTTATGTTTGTTTGGGTAATAATTCAAAAAGTTTTGAGTGAATCTTTATTAAACTAACAGGAATTGTTAGTAATGTTGAAAGATCAGCTGGTTCGTTTCTATATTTGAGTTGAGTTTGTCATAATGTTTGTTACGCAATAACT
>LQNS02277221.1:3733308-3747003 GCA_001587735.2 Parhyale hawaiensis | reverse complement strand
GCCAATTCTCCATATTCTTTTCTTCTATGTCTATATTAAGTTATCGAAGAGATTTTACGCCTATTTATTAATTTAAATTGGGCATAACGATCAGCATTATTTTCTTGCCGTCCGTTACCATTGTCCGCTTCTCTGCTATTGGCCCGTTGCTCCAGCAAAGGGCGTGCCTGGATTGTGACGCCACGGCTCCACCTGAAATTAACAGATTTTCCCTACTTCCTTTACTGTACTGTGGATGAGACCGTGCTGTGGAGTGTCAAGCATGACGGCGTTCACGGACAACCTGAACAGTGCTGCCAGTGACACTTTTCAGAAAAACCTAACGATCAATTCAGAAAAAAAAAGATATGCCTTAATAAACCTATAAAGAACAAAATGTACCGTAAATGAATGCCTATCGTATTCAAGATAGCAGTACAGGTGAAACAATAATGAAAAATCTAAAAAAATATACAGGGCAAGAACTCATCGCTACATTTCTTTATCATCCCCTTCCTAAATAGCAACCTTATTGGCGTATTTCAGTCTTACAGAGTATCGTTTTAGGGGCCAACATCGCGTGTATTTGTTATTAATTCTGGCTAAGGTTGCCATGACATACACGTCACGCCAAATTAGTAATGTGCTGTTTTAAGAGAATTCTATCTTTCGTAGAAACGTAGACATTTATAACGAGTTAGCTCTCATCGTTTTTACTGTATTCACTTTGGGAAAAAATTGTCTCAACGCAGGCTTATCATAGTGGAAGAACAGTCAAAGTTCTCTTGAACTTGGTCTTACAGATTATATTTGATATAACCGAATACTATGATTGATTCAAGCCGTATTTTATGTCAAATAAATTGTACCAGTGCTGGTCTTTTTCCATTCTAAAACTTCTGTACTCGTTGTCAAGAGTATCTAGCAACATACCTGCAGGCAAGATCTAACCCGTTTGATCCGTCTCATACGTATACAATACGCGTCACAGATGAAATACTGTAATCTACAGCAACTATACGGCAATTTTGTTTGAAATAAAATCAATATAAACGATGAAAACTTGCTGTTTCGTATTCAAGAACTTGTTGTTTATTGACATCTGCATACCTACACGATAGTCACCGTTTAAAAATCAGGATTTAGCAAGAAAAAAAAAAACCTAGAAGCCAAGACTAGGAATAATAAACCAGATCTTGGTTTAAAAACCTAGCGCAAGCAGCACTGAAGTTTCTACGACGCTCGCGGCACGTGAACCCAAAAACCTTTCTCAAAATATCTCGGCAACACTGAGAGCGTGAGCCTAAACGGCAGCGCCATGGTGGTGACGTCAGATGATGGTGAGCTTCTCACCAGCGCCTGCAACATTGTTGCGGGTCTAATGTTGCCCGTGCGCACAGGGCCTTACAAACTACGTAATCTATGGAGTCCTCCAAAAGGGATGGGGGAGCACTAGCGCTAACGAAGCCTGATGATGGGCAATCTAGCCACCCTGATCCTACAATTAGCAAAACATCGTACTGTGTGTAAGTGCACTTACTACAGTTGACAATAAACTGAGAGAGCCGTGAAAACCATGCCCTAAGACACACAGGATGATGACTCCTCAGGCCAATTAATATCGCCATTGAAACAAAAACAAAACATACGGTGTCTCTCAGTCGTGTAGACAATCTGTTGTAAGATACATAGTTCGTGATCCATAACCCATACTTACAGTACACCTTCATTAATAATTTATTAACACCAGGTTAGAACTCTCAGCATAGATTTGCAAACAAAAAGAATGAGAGGAAAAGCAACGACATTCATGACAAAAAGAGAGCTATGCACAGGTACAACTTCAACCGTACTACAAGCCAGTACGTCGCAGGGATCAGCAATAGCACAGTCTAGTTCTTATTTTGATAAGAAAGCTAATAATTTATCGAGTTATCATGAAGCATGGGCAGCTGAAAGACTGCATTTAGCCAAGCGCCTGCTGTACTTTTTTTGTAAACTTCTGTTTGAAATGTCTCTGCAAATTTACTGCATATGAATGCCAAACTTCAGGAGCTATTGAGCTACACGGCAATTAATGGAGGAGCAGATGGGTATTTTTTGTTCTTTCTGAAGCCGACTGCCCAACTACGACGCAGTCTTGATCGTGATTTCAACACAACGTCTATGAATATTGTGCTCTAATTGCTATTGTATTTTTCTTTGTTAATTTAAATAGTTCAAAATTAGGAGCAGGAGATGGAAATTCACAATTCGGGCTCGCAAAAAAAATAATAATAATAATAATAAATGCAGTAGCGAGTGAAATCCCAACAGTTACTTTACAGTTAAATTTTGCGCAAGCTGAAGCCGTGTTGCAGCAATATAAGTTGGTCAGTTGAGTTGGTTCTACGCTACTAGCGCCGATGAAAGTCGTAAGTGAGCAGTCGGATTTACTCACACGTATACAGTGAACCAGCCAAGCGCAGGATGAATCTAGGAAAAGCGCAAGAACATTTGGAGTGAAGGCCAGCATGTGCGAAGCCCTGATCAAAGTTTGCTGGACAGGAGATCAGACCCAATCTGTCAAAAAACAAAAAAAATAAAATAAAAGACTATCGATCTTCAGGCAAACACAGAAGAAATCGAAGGGCAAAGTTTTCCGGGTTTTTCGGGACCGGCCAAAGAGAGATGACATGCAGCTCCAATTGTTCGCTGGAAAGATAAGAGCTCCTTGTCCACACCACACTTTTTTCATGGAATTACGTGGTTAGAACGCAGTATGATAATATAATAAAGGGTACTTGTTAACTATGTGTATTGAAAAGAAGAATCAAGAAGCGTCTTGTTTTCAAAAAATAAGAACCCCGTCAAGATTATTATTCTATATGTAAGTTGTTTATGCCACCATAGCCACAACAGTTATTATGGAGTTTCAAGTTAGTAAAACGAAGGGACACGCCGATAGATACTCGAACCCATGTACTATAGGGTGTTCACAACAGGATCAACGCGCACGGGCACAAGTCAGCAAGAACGAGGAAGAACAGAGCAAAGCACTATCAACACGAGTACGAAAATGTCAGAAAGCAAAGTGGGCACGAAAGACAGACGTCCTAAGTGCCTAGCTAACGCCAAGGCAACCTACAATGTCCCCTTGTGGTCGCTTCTTCCCATAACATAGGATGGGCGAACCTAACTAAACTAACCATATAGCCGATGGCCACGGCCACTTCATGCAAATACAGGCCTGGGTCTGTGCTTCGCCAAGTTGACACCATTGGTCCAGGCCCTGGAAAAAATATAAAACGCAGCCTGATATTTTTGGTACCTACCCTGTTTATTTTGGGCTTACCTGAATAGAAAACGCTAACTAGCGTAATACGTAAACTTTAAGTAATTGAAATAACGACTAAATTTCCATCAAGATGTGTCCGAAAAATACTGATTCGTTAGTACAAATATCAGGCTGCGTCTAAGAGTTTGACCAGGAACTGTAGCCAGAGCGGCCCGTACGCACACTCCACAGGCGTCAAACTCGCCATGCGCTATGTAAGTTTGTGTACGGGCATCAGTGTACGTGCGGGCGGCGTTCAAGTTCAAGTTAGGTTACGTAAGGTTGGGTTAGGTAAGTTTGGTAAGGGTTAGTTAAGGTTAGGTAAGGTTATTTTAGGTTAGGCAAGCTTAGGTTAGGTTAGGCAAGGTTAGGTTAGGTTAGGTAAGGTTAGGCTAGGTTAAGTTAGGTAGTGCTTATTGTAGTGCTTCTGGTGGTTGTTGCGCGGCAAGAAAGCTTACTTGAACGCACGCACAGTGATGAACGCACACAGAATGGCGAGTTCGACACCTGCGCGGCCCGTCCTGTGTCCCCTGAGGGGACCCTGCCATGAAGAAATTTCAATCGCATACTGCAGTGGCATTAAACAGTGTCAGTGCCCTTATGAATAAGTGCTACAGCGATTTTTCAATTTCAGTAACCTGAAATTACTTCATAGGCCTATGTCAGACTTGACACGGTTTGTCTCATTCATAGTGAAGAAGCGAGACGTATCAGTGAGCTGGCATGGTCGAGTGCTCAAGATCCTAACCAAACGGTCAAAGTAAAGTCAACCCGACCGCACACTTTCGACTTAGAAATTGATCTGCACTGGTTCGCGCTATAGATAACTGGTCGGTAGGCCGCAGAGGAGCGTACGGTTGCGGTTGACCAACAAATTTCAGAGCTACGTGGTCAGAAACGGAAGGCTCAAACGAGAACTGGGAAGCCCCGACCGTCCCAAATTTTTTGTTAAGGTCAGAGATAACTGAATAATATTGCGATTGAAACATCGTAAGATTTCAAATGCCTGGTGAGAAAATAAATTCGGAAAGTTCAGCAAATAGAAACGCAGCACGCTGGCATCCTGCCCCTGTGGACAGACGAATATTGAAAAAATCAATTTTGTCACTACTTGAGCCTGATGCCAGACAAACCTTTTGAACTAAGATGCCGCAAAAGATCAGAAAAAATGTCAGACTGCAAAGGCTGGGTATTTATATACGCTGAACCTTACAGTGAACTCTCCACATACGTAATCGAACGAGGAAAACTTCAACAGATCGCAACGCAAATTTTGGCGCAACGTTTCGGTTTATCAATTAACAACTCATCTGTATAATTATGTGCCCTTCATTTCATAATTGACCCTTCCGCCTAACTATTATGCGCACAATTCAAGCGCAAATACTGGCAAAAATAAACAGTAAATGAATGGTTTTTACCGTTGCATGATCCCAGGCACTCAGCACAGCGAAATATCCGTTTTTATTTTACGTCGAGTAGCTACTTTGGTCCTCAGCATCCTCGGCCATCACCGGACTGACTGCGAAACGCAACGTGAGGAGGACGTCATCGGGGCTGAGCTGAGACGTGCAATTAAAAGTTGCGCTGGGGAAATCCCTGCCAACTTCAGCGAGGTAATACGAGGAGGATCCGCGGAAGTGAAGTGCGATAATTTAGCGATTTTTCTGAGCAATGCTATTTCCCCGAAAAAGAAACGCCGAAATAGCGCTTTCGCGTTGATGTTTTTGCGTTGAATGAAGCAAATAGATATATTAAAAGCACAGTTTGCCTCCACTGAAGGTCTTACGAAGGCTAACTTTCAAGATACATATGCTTCTGCGAAGTCACTGAATAGTCACAAATTTACTTGAAACAAAGTCCACTGTTTTCATGTGCAATATGCGAACATAAAGAGGAAATAGCTCAGCAGCAAGTACAAGTTACAACGGTGGTTGTTGTTCGCAATTCCAAATTTTCATTATAGAGCACGTCTATCCTAAGCATCGGTAGCCTAGCCCAGTTCGGGCGGCGATTCAACAGCGCGTTAGCACATATTCAAAAGAAGCCGATTTCGATATAGCGTTAGCTGTTTATTGCAGACCTGGCCCACTGCAGTATAGAGGCACAGGTAATATCAGAATAATGTTACTAACTAGTTTCCTGAGTCGAGTAAACTGAAAGCTTGTAAATCATGCCTGAAAGATGTGGTAGTGTAGACAGTAAGCGCATCCAGATTATTCACAATGCCGTCTCTTCCGTGTCCGTCATGGAAAGCATAGCTGACAGCAGTCCATTAGCGAATTAAAATTTCAATATTTATTCTTCTCCTCCGACAAGATCAGCCTAGAGAGAGATTAGTCTCCTTATGCTGTGTGACCCTAAGTACTCTATCGAACGGGTTTATACGAGTAAAAAAAAAAAAAATTGTCGTGTGCGCTTCTGTGCCGGAACCGCGCCGCGAGGCTTAGCATGGACTGGATTCGCAAACGCTGTCCATGCTTTTGGGACCGGTGCCTGACATACTGGACGGTTTGATTCAACGGCGGATAACCCCTTATGAGCTTTTCTCCGGCCAGTGTTTCGTACATGGAACATGTTATTCTTACCTAAAATACATGTCCCATACAAGAAACACTGGAAAGGAAAGGGTTAAGGCAATAAAGCAAACTGAACTGAACGAACTGCTCTGACATTTCATTTCTGAATTTACTTGTCATTGCATATGGTCGAGCTTCGACTGATGTGCAATTGCGTTTACGCGACACGCTTCAGTTAACCGTTTTTTTTCACCAATGAATTTGTCTTACTAGTAGAAATAAAACTATGTACAACATGGCTCATAGGTAACGGCACAAAACAATTAAAGGGTTAACATCGCCAACCTCACCTTCACCGATTTTTCCGGCACTTGACAGACTTAGCCCAAGCATAACGGGACGGAAGTCCGTAATGGAAGGCCCCTTTTCTTCCTAACCTTTTGGTTTCCCCGTCGTACTCTATGAAATGGATGGTTCGTAACCAATTGAAACTACAGCGGTACTGCACAATGATGCCTCCAAAAACATCGTAGGCTATCAACAGAATGTACCGACAGCACTGCAAGACGGCAGCAGTGGCCAACAATGATAGCGAGAACAGCCTGGTGTGCTGCTGGCTAAACTCAGTCCCCACTGTGCAAAAGTTATTCATAAGCTCTGGCACCACAAGAAGATAAATGTAACACAAACGCACGCATTTTCCACGACCGCAGTTTCACGTTACACTTAACCAATAGCAGCACATGCAGATTTAATTTTTCGGTGGTGGGTGCCACGCCGAACTGCTGCTCAGCCAATCCGAAACGTTACAGAAAAAATAAACCGCACCGCCGTACGTTCTTGATTTGAATTCCGTAAAATTTGGGACGCAGCCGATCTAAGAGCAAAATCACAGGATGAAATTTGGCGAAGTAGCTGCCAAGTCAGCGCTGGTTGGAGTCGACCTGAAAAAATATTACCTGACAAGCTGCGCGCCACTCACGGTTAGGCGAGACGGCAAGGGTTCTTCTCATGTAGAGAGAGCAAAGAATTTATATACGCTTAGAAGTTATGAAAACTCCCAACGCCAGTCTACTATATGAAGATTGCGATCTCTACTACTTTCCAATTGAAGATTGCTACCTCCAAATTTCACCAGTTGAAAATCAACCCAAGACTAGCATGAAGCTTCCCTAGACACAACTATCGTGATTCAAGAGAGGAAAAGAAGGGGCATGTAGTATGCCGATAAAAACGTGGAACCAATGCACGATACAGGACCAACGGCTTTGGGAACAGCAAGTCAGGAAAGAGAACAGAACAAAGCATCATCAGTAGGAGTATGAAAGCTGAAGGTAGCGAAGTCTGCACGAAAGACAGACGTCCCGAAGCCAAACTAATGACTAAGGTAACCTGTAAAATCTCGCTGGGGTCGCTGCTGCTCCCCATAGCATGGGGCGGCCCATCTTATGTCCCCTAAGGTGTCCTGCAATTAATTGATCCAAGGTATTAAACTTCAATACGCCGCCAGCTTCTGAAGCTAGGTCAAAACCTGACCCAGCCGTTGTCACCTACCACCGCCTGATTGGAGGAACGCATTCAGGCAGCGCTGGCAGCTTTACGATAAATCTATTTTTTTAGTCAAGTGATTAACATAGCAAATTTGAGAACAACAAAATCCCAAGCACAAGAAAATAACGGTTGTAGATTCATTTTATTCCTAAGTTCTCATTTTCTTTTACGGTTGAAAGCTTGATATCCATCACTTATTCGTATTATGGATAGGCCTCAGAAAAAAGGTGTATGTTGGGAAGAGTTTTTTGTCACAAGTTTGATACATATTATCGAGGTTATCTTCAACAGCGAGAGAAGGATGATGGTATAAAGTTTTACTGAGATGAAACTGGCAGCACTCACCTCTTTCCATCGTTTTCATTGCAAGTCAAACAGGTAGATGCATGTTAGGTGTTCACGATACCAGTCACCAAGCATAGCTAAATAACTCTTCGTGGCAGAGAGGATAGAGCGCTGCACTCATTTCGGCTCTACTTTTAATATGGATTTGTGAAATTTGTGGCTATAAGTCACAGGTAATTGTTAATTCGTTTTTAAAATAAATTGAAAGATTCTACAATATAATAAAGACCGATGTGTATTTATCTGTTTCCTTGTTTGTTCATCTGTCCATTTTCTGCTACGCTTCAAGAAAACAGACGGAAATTAGCCCATGGAGGTTAGAGGCTGTGGTCATCCTATAAAGCTACATTGAAAACTGATAGGTAGAAAATAGCCCATGTTGCAGAAGATGGCAAACNATTTATCTGTTTCTTTGTTTGTTCATCTGTCCATTTTCTGCTACGCTTCAAGAAAACAGACGGAAATTAGCCCATGGAGGTTAGAGGCTGTGGTCATCCTATAAAGCTACATTGAAAACTGATAGGTAGAAAATAGGCCATGTTGCAGAAGATGGCAAACGTAAATCTGAATGCACTTCTTTCTTTGCTAACATTGAATGAGACTCAATGCAGATGCATACAGCTACTCTAAACACTCTTTCATAGTTATTTGTACTCTCTTTTGAGGTTTCGTTCATCCAAACTTCAGCGTCCTGGGTTTACGCCGATGCTCTTATCGATCGATTGTATAATCATCGAAGCAAATGGTAAGATATTCTCGGTCAGCAGGCGGGTAAAGAACACGAAGATTTTTTGGCATTAAATCATTTTCTCCAATTTGGGTGTTTCTTTCAAACGGAACAACTTTCCACTTGATGAAAAACATCCGAGGTTTTATGACACCATCGAATGTCCTGGATAGAAAGCTCAATATTTATTAGGACCACAATCGACTGGGGGCCAAAAAAGCTTTACTTTTCAGCGTATCACCGAAGGAAAGCTTGAGGTTGTTCAGCCTTAGTTTGCTTATATCTGCAATGTTTCATAATTCGAATTGGAAGTTGCAGTGCATCAAGCATAAGGAAGATCGTAAGAAAATTATGGTCAATGAAAACGGGTCATTACAAATTCATCGCTGTCAAGTTTGACAGCGCGAAAACACCAGTACTTAATAAATACTAGCATCTATACTAGGTTGGACGGTCTCTCCGTTCCCATCTGCAGGATAAGGTAGGAGGAACTTCATCTTCGGGAAGGCAAGGAGGGCGTTGTACGTGATAGCACAAGCAAGGGCGCCTCTATATCGAAGGTAAGGTCATTCTGGCTTTAGCAAGCTAGATGCTTGGCGGATGCATATAATCATCATGGGTTTTCTATTTGATGCAAGTTCTTCAAGCGTTTGAGTTTCCGTTCGTAATCAATTTTGCGTATTGTATCTTTAACTGAATTTTTTCACAGTACGTGAAACTTTATGCTGGGCGGAAGGCTGATATTTTACTTTTACAGCTACAGCATTTAATCCTGATGTGATCAATACTGGTA
This sequence comes from Parhyale hawaiensis, assembly GCA_001587735.2. Lineage (NCBI taxonomy): Eukaryota > Metazoa > Arthropoda > Malacostraca > Amphipoda > Hyalidae > Parhyale > Parhyale hawaiensis. The sequence continues at coordinate 3,737,773 of LQNS02277221.1, read as the reverse complement.
TCCATAAGACACTGCTTAGCGTTTTCGGCAAATTATTCTTTTGGGCGAACTGTACAATATTTTCATTGTGCCGCTCGACCTTCAAATATTTAAAATACTGGACTTCCCTGGCAGGGAGGAAATTCTCTTGCTTCGAGTTTCTGTTAGCACATCGATCTCAAGTTATGGTGAACTACGAGAAGACTAGTGTACCCGGCCGTCAAAAGTGACGGCCAAAAATTATTCGTGATGATATTGCCTCACTTTCGTAAGTACAACTGCCAACTTACAGGAATATAAGAGATGAGCATTTTAGCTTCCAACCTAGTGAGTACCAAAACCCTTCTTTTCATTCTCGGGTGAAAAATTTAAGTTTGTAAGCAGTCAAGCATCACTCAAAATATTAATTTGCCTCAGTGTCATACATAAGCCGAAACTTCTAATATACGTCAATTTTTTTTCACTCAGCGGAAAGCTATTTTGTCGCGAATGAAATCAAAACGGAAAAGTAAGTAATGCAACGACATTATCTATGGGACGAAACTAGGAATCAGGATGCATAACAGTGCTAAAGGAAGCTTCAAGTAACGTCAGTGCTTCGACTTCAGCGATGGTATTGCAAACAGTGCATTCAAATTTAAGGATACCGCATACTTCTCTTATTATCTGCAACCCAGTTTAGATATCGCCTAACTGATTTCTTCAGGGAAACAGGTTAACAAATTAATAAAATAGATAAATACACATTAGGCTTTATTATATTGTACACTGTTTGATGACATGTGACTTGTATCTTTGGCTTCAACCTCTAAACAAAATGAAAATCTTTCCAATAATCCAGAACCATCATTGATGCCAGTGGCTGCTTTCGACACGAGAGTTTTTGAAGAAGCATGAGGTCCTCTAGGAACTGATTCACCTGAATGTACACAAATCCGTTTGCCTTGAAAATTTTTATTCAATTTTCTGCAGGAAATTGCTCCCGTCATCACAGCGCCACTGCTCAAAATATTCAATCCGTCTGTCAGCAGGTGAGAAGTTCCACAGGTTTGGAAATTCGCTAACGTGATCGTTATACATGAGAATGGTATAAGAAAAGCTCCAGTAGCTATCGACTAATCAGTCCTATCTCGGTCGTTAGGAAAACCATCGAACGCCTCCAGAAAAAGCCCATCACTGACCATCTGAGGATGTACAAGCTCATTTCCGACACCCAGCACAGCTTCCGAGATCGCAGGAGCTGCTTAACTTAATGGACTTCTTTTCAAAACTAACGGAAATCAGAGACAAAAAAATAAAGGCGTGAATCTCGTTTACCTAGACTTCCAAAAGGCTTCTGACAAAGTCCCTCCTCAACAATTAATAAAAGAAATTACAAGCGCATAGCATTCAGAGAGACTATCCCCGTTGGATCCTGACCTGACTCACTGGACGGTTGCAGCGAGTGATGCTTCAAAGAGAGACGAGTGACTGGATGCCGGTCTCTGGTGTCTCACAAAGTAGCGTGCTTGGCCAACTTCTGTTCATAATATATATTAATGGTTTTGATCCTAACATTCGTAGTAAAATCAGTAAATCTGCAGATAGTACTAAGCTATGTCAGACTGCCATGGATAAGTGCGCTCCAACAGAAGCTTGACCGCCTCATGGAACGGACCGTAATGTGGCAATAAGACTAAATATCGAAATGTTCGGCAATGCACGTACGACCGCAGAACCCCTCAAGTCTATAACCGTACGGGATAGAACTGGTAGCTGTTACCCAGCAGCATGACCTTGGAAAAACTATCAAAAGCAAACGACCAAGGGAGAGTCAGCAAGCTGATAAAACTGTGGAAACTATAAGCAGAGTACTGGGATACATTACCTAGAATTTTGAATACAAATGAAAAAGGATATAATGTGAAATTTTAACCCCATTAAGGAGTTCTAATTTCCACAATATCGATTGGTTCTATAATTGGATGGCAGAAGGGCGGTTACTTCGGAACCCAAGAAGTCTTCAGTTGAGTTCCAACTCTTAACCCGTATAGCTCTTAACTCGTGCCGCCTCTTACTCTCAGCCTCCGGTTCTGGTTAACTTCGTGCGCGTTCGGCTGTACCGCATGTCATAACATGGTATCATTCACATTTATTTCCTGCAATGNCTATATCCTACTAACATAATGGCAATAGCTCATAGAGTGCCGGGGCGTATGTTCCGGTGTCTCTTTGGGAATGGGCCTATTGGTTCGTCTACTGCCGCCTATCTAATCTAATCTAAACAAAATGAAAATCTTTCCAATAATCCAGAACCATCATTGATGCCAGTGGCTGTTTTCGACACGAGAGTTTTTAAAGAAGCATGAGGTCCTCTAGGAACTGATTCACCTGAATGTACACAAATCCGTTTCCCTTGAAAATTTTTATTCAATTTTCTACGGGAAATTGCTCCCGTCATCACAGCACCACTGCTCAAAATATTCAATCAATCTGTCAGCAGGTGAGAAGTTCCACAGGATTGGAAATTCGCTAACGTGATCGTTATACATGAGAATGGGATAAGAGAAGCTCCAGTAGCTATCGACTAATCAGTCTTATCTCGGTCGTCAGGAAAACCATCGAACGCCTCCAGAAAAAGCCCATCACTGACCATCTGAGGATGTACCAGCTCATTTCCGACACCCAGCACAGCTTCCGAGATCGAAGGAGCTGCTTAACTTAATGGACTTCTTTTCAAAACTAACGGAAATCAGAGACAAAAAAAAGGCGTGAATCTCGTTTACCTAGACTTCCAAAAAGCTTCTGACAAAGTCCCTCCTCAACAATTAATAAAAGAAATTAGAAGCCCATAGCATTCAGAGAGACTATCCCCGTTGGATCCTGACCTGACTCACTGGACGGTTGCAGCGAGTGATGCTTCAAAGAGAGACGAGTGACTGGATGCCGGTTTCTGGTGTCTCACAAAGTAGCGTGCTTGGCCAACTTCTGTTCATAATTTACATTAATGGTTTTGATCCTAACATTCGTAGTAAAATCAGTAAATCTGCAGATGGTACTAAGCTATGTCAGACTGCCAGGGATAAGTGCGCTTCAACAGAAGCTTGACCGCCTCATGGAACGGACCGCAATGTGGCAATAAGACAAAATATCGAAAATGTTCGGTAATGCACGTACGACCGCAGAACCCCTCAAGTCTATTACCGCACGAGATAGAACTGGTAGCTGTTACCCAGCAGCATGACCTTGGAAAAACTATCAAAAGCAAACGACCAAGGGAGAGTCAGCAAGCTGACAAGACTGTGGAAATTATAAGCAGAGTACTGGGATACATTACCTAGAATTCCGAATACAAATGAAAGGAAATAATCATTTCTTTATACAAAGCACTAGTGCGCCCGCATTTAAAATTTACTGTTCAATTCTGGTCACCACATCAGTGGAACGATATCGATACAACGAACAGATCCCACAAGGAGCAATAAATTTGATACCTCGGCTGCAAAGCAAGCCATACGAGTGTTGCCTACAGGAAGTGGGACTCATCTATCTCGAGTGAAAATGATTCAGTGGGCAACTAATAGAAACATTTGAGGAGTTCAATGGCTTCAACGACGTGTCTACAACGGGGTTCTTATAGGAAAGTTAATAATCGCATGACAAACAGCGAGCCAAAAACTCAAACATAAAGATCGAAGAACTACTCTAAGCCACCAGATTTTCCTGTATTTTATTGTGAATATCAAAAATGGACTCCCAGCCGAAGCTGTCGATGCAAAGACAGTCAATGCGTTATAAAATCTCGACAAACAGTGGGAGCAACACCCTCCACAGCTACGAGAACATCCTCCAGGAATCGCAGACTCTTCACATCCAAAGTTTCAGAGCCCACCTTACTCTATTGTCTTTCATGCCCCAACTAAATTAACGTCTCCGAACTCCGCGAAGCTGCAGCAATAAGTTGTGCCTGTACGATCATCTCCTTCTCTGAGTCTATTTTCTTCGGTTTCTTTTGTTCCTCAGATATATGAATAATTCTGAAATAATGTCAATAGCTCGTTGAGGGCCGGAGCGTAAGTCTCGGCTCCTCTATGGGAATGGGCCTGTTGATCCGTCTACCAGCTGTCTCATCTACATTATACCAAAAGTCTGTGGACCGGTCTTGCTTGTTTATTTGTGTCTTGCTTGTGTCTTGCTTGTGTCTTGTGATGTTGTTTGACACATCTTCTTCACTTTTAGATATGGAAGAAATTCGATGGATCTACTCACTACTCTACCCTATCGTCTCTGTCATTGATTAGCCCTTTAATTCGATTGTATCTGTGATACGCAGGTGGAACCTGCCCCTTGGCTGCAAGAACGGGCACGATAATTTAAAAGGACGGCCGAATAGAGTGTGGTTTACGACCAGCTAAATAAATAAGCACAGACGATCGTGACTATTATTATATTAAAAAGTTTAAGTCTCCGTTTCCACAACAAAGGCGATGTCATAGAGGAAGAATGA